>CABFOW010001864.1:0-125084 GCA_902141385.1 Timema californicum
TCACCCTACCATTACACATTAGCGTAAGTGCGTATAGCCCGAACGGGTAGTAAGACGCGGTGCTAATAATAATAATTAATAATAATTTTATCAGTCATTTTCAAGTCGAAGACTAAAAATAGTAATAAAATCACTGAATACACCTTTTAATATATGACATCTTTATTTAGGTTTCATGTTGTTATTATTAAATTGTAAATGCCTTCAGGAGCTGAAATATTAATAATAACTTAATAATTAACTGAGTCGAGCATGATCATGTTTTAAATAGACCGGACCGTTAGGCACCTTATCTGTTGGTTCCACAATTTGTTGACAAATTTTAACGATATTTTAATCGGATGATGTATATTTTCTTAGAAAACTCTATTCCCGGTCTTTTTTTGTTTGTTTGACCGTTTTGATTAAATTGTATAGCCTTTAATTTGTTAAAACCAATACAAACAATTGGGTTTAGTCATTTTTTTATATTTTTTTTTGAAAGACATATTGATGCTGAAAAGAATCGTTAAGATACTTAGATTCAATTTTATTTTATTTTGTTTTATATTAAATGGATATATTATTTAGAGATTTTTTTTCCCAAAATACAGCTGAAGATAATAAAAGAGAGAATGTAAATAATTGGTATAATATAGTTTTCATTGAATTAAAATTATTTTTTTGCATCGTGGATAACTATTCATTTGATTTAACAGGCTTACTTATTACGTTAATGAACATAAATGAGGAAGGTAGAATCTAGAGTTAATGTACTCTAATCTATACGAAGATAGAGTGGGAAATCAAATAATAAAAAAGCATGCTCATTACACCAAGCTGGAATTCAAGCATGAAACTTACCGTCATAGGCAGTAGACCATATCATATGAGCTTGACATCTTAACCTGCACGCCCATCGATGTGGGTGATTTAAAATAACGAATGAATAAAACATAAATCAAGCAATCTAATCAAACAAAAAAAAATGTCAGTAAAATTTAAAATGTAATAATATTTCACCATACAAGTTTGAATAATTCAAATAGGATTTTTTTTTAAAATACGTCTTTTGATATTTCTGTTAAAAGAGAGTGTCTTAGAACTGTTCAAAATAATCTTGCAAGATTATTTTACGGTTCGTAGAACCTCTGTCCGGAACAAATCCGACAGAAATGCTCTGTTCGAAGAAACGTCTTTACACTCGTAAAAAGAAGAAGAAAAAAAGTTGTTCAAGGTTTTTTCTCCGATGGTTTTGGAAATAGAAGAAAAAGAAACCAAAGACGGTGGGAGAATTCACCTTGATGTTTCACACTAGCACAATCCGACCGCTAAAACTATGTCACCGCAGCTAGAGGAAGTTGTCTGGAGGAAAAAAAACAGACCAATGTTTGGAGTAATAGGTCTACGGTGACCATCTATGTGGCCTAGGGGATAGAATTCCCTGCTACAGATCCACAGGGCTCGGGGTTCGATCCTCGACGCTTCCAGATTTTTCTTTGCAGTAGTGGGTCTAGAACGGGGTCAATTCAGCCCCTTGAGGACAATAAGAGAAGATACTTGAGTGAAAGAGTAGCAGATCCAGTTTAGAAAACTGAGATTAATGCTCGGACCCCCTTTATTCGTGGAAGTTGACACTTCCTTCGCCAACAGACGATGGATCGATTACGGGCTGATGCCATTAAGGTCTTTTAGGGCTATAGTCTGATTTTCCTAGCATCTAAAAGCTAAAAAAGTTACTAGATCTGTTTTAATGTTTTCGTACGTCAAATCATGAGCTGCAGTCATCAGTTATCAATATTTATAAAATAATACTGCTAATATAGTAAAATATGATCAATTTTGTACCCAATAAATTGAATGTTTTTATTATATATAAGAGTGTTTATATAAAAATTGGATTTTACATTGTCTGAATAGTGCCAAGATAAAAAGTGAATATTTGAGTTTAAAATATATCTAGTTTATATTCTAAATTTTGTGGTGATGGCGTTGTAATGATCCCGTTTTATTGAATTGATTTCTAGTGCATTTAAATTTAGGTTGTGTCAATTTTATTTAGTCTGACTGTACTGTTGCTGTTTTATTTCCGTGCACGTGCAAGCAGGCTGCGGTGAAAACATCCAGTTTGCTTGTTTACAGCCCTCGCAATAATTAAAAAAAACCTCGCACTGTAGGCGCAATATGCTTAATTTGTAAATTATATTGTCCTTATGTTATTTTTCTAGAAGTAGTTTGACTTGTGTCCGTAAGAGCTCAGAAGCTCCCGGGCACAATCTGAGTTTGAAGTCTGCTAATTAGTGTTTGTTTTTGCTTTTAATCGACAGAGTTGTTAATTGTCGATTCGGGCTAAGACGTGTGTGTGCCGATATGGCAAATTCATTATGATATATAAATATATAAAGTAAATCAACTTTCAAGCATTTACTTTTTACGACAGTTAAACAAAAATGATTTATGTAATTTCTAAATAAAAGTTATATCTAATAACATAATAAAATGTGTTTAAATTATAAGATATCAAAATCGCAGATCGCAGGTACGCGTAGAAGATACCGTATTGCGACAAATGGTTTTCCCAATCGCGTGGCACGATAAAAAAAAACACTCACGGAAAACTCGGGAAATTAAGAGGTGCTCACCGACGGCTCGATAAAACACTCGTGGAGAACACCGGAATCTAAGAGGTGCTCACCGACTAATTCAAGGGTGACTGCAGCAGCGAGCCAGCTGTTACTCATACAGGCGTTGCTGTAGGTACTTCATCAACAATGCAGAATAGCAACAAAGTATCGAAGTAACCAACAATGCAGAATAGCAACAGAGCTTCGAAGTAACCGATCCACGGATGTTGCAGAACCACCGAGGGACAGGTCGACTGAATAGCCGTAGATAATATCGTTTGCTACATGGTATTATTTTATTATTTAATCAATTACTATTATTGAACATAGCAGTGAGGTAACAGATCAACGGATGTTGGAGAATCGTCAAGGAACAAATCAACGGAATAGCCGTAGATACACATATTTTGTTAGATTTAATTTTTCAACAAATTATTTATTTAATTAATTTCATCATTAATATCAGAGAAGCAGCCGATTAACGGATTTTGGGCCATCACCAAGGGACAGATCAACAGAAGAACCGTGGATACATATGTTTTTGTTTGTTACATTTAATTATTTTAATTAATTTTATTATTAGTAAGGTAAATCTTTCAAACATCTTATGAAATAAGTAGAACTTAAAACGGCGTTTAGACCTAGACATTAATACACGTAAGAAATTCAATATCTCTTGTGGGTGGTGATGTTTGAATCAGAAGAGTATTTAATTGGGGAAGTGTGTAGTAGTAGGGGAAGGTCAAATTCAGTTTTGTTCGTAAGACGAAAAAAATCGTAAACAAACCATATAATCAAAAAGGATTAGAGGAGAGTGAAGAGGATTGGGAAAATGAAATGTCTGAGAGTAGATTAACAAACTAAAAGTGGGAAATGCAAACAGTAGAAACTTACACAAAGGGTGCATTTCCAGGACAGAACAGGTAGAAGAAGGGGAGTCAGGAAATAATAGTGAAAATCAGATATTAGATGAAAATAGCTCAAGTGGACATTCCAAATTGAAGGATGGGGAAATGAAATTTCTATATAAAAAAGACTACTGTAGACATTGAGGATAGTAAAAGAGATTATGATCCAGCTCAGGTAGAAAAGAATTTAATAGAGGAAGGAAACAAAAAAATGGAACAACTTATCATGATAATAATGAGTCAAATGGAAAAAAAGAATAAAGAAATTAAAAACAATATTAAATAATTAGGAATAAAATTAGAGGGTAAACTAGATAACCTAGAGAGATCGCATCAGGCACTTAATGTTAAGGTTAAGGATCTGGATAAGAATTTGATTCACTATAAAACAAAATGAAAAGGCGTTGGAACAAAAACAAAATGATACAAGAAAAAATAGTTTTGATTTAATTGGTGGAGATGACAAAGTAAATTAAAAGATAGAAGGGTTTGAAAAGAAATTTATAAACACAGTCAACAGCACAGAAAATAAGGTAAAAGGTATTGAGTTCAAAATTGTTCACATAAAACAGTGTCAAAATAGTTGAGTCTAACTTGGAACACGAAGTCGGTAAGCTCAGGTTAGAACTGGAGGGGCAACTGGATGTGAATAGGGATTATATTACGTCTCAAGTAGAAGATGTAGTGACTCAAAAAGGCATGGAGGAGAAGTTAAAAAAATTAAGAAATAGCTATTTAAAAAATCTTGAGAGATTACAAAACAAAGTTGAGGACTTGGAGTGCAAATTTAACGAAGTTAAAAATAAAGAAAGAGTTGATAGTCATGTTTGTCGTAATAATGTCTTGTTTAGAGGAATCGGTTTGGAGATGTCATCTTCAATTCCCAAATTCAAAGGGCAGAAAGGAAACATTTTGGCAATCCAATACATTCTAAAAGTGGAGCGTACTTTGGAAGGGGAACGATTTAGTGAAGCGAATAAGATTGCTACTTTGTTATCAGGATTAAGAGAGGAAGCGAGGTCCTTGGCGAATCCTTTGGAAGGAGAATAAGATACATTTGTGCAGGCAAAAAATGCTTGGTTGGGAAATTTTTGGTCACAGGTAAAACAAGATAGTTTTTTGCAGCAGATATTCAATGGTAAATACAGTGTTCCAGGAGGAACTATGTGTGAATATCTTCACAAATATAAGGTACAAGAACACTACTTTAAATACCCAATAGAAGAAGATAGCCTCATGAGGCATTTAATATATCATTTTCTTCCAAATTTACAGAATGCTCTTATAGGCGCGAATTTACAAGACCTTCAAGACATAGAGCGGGTGTTAAGTGCATTTGATGATAGATGTCAAAGGTGACCTGGTGGTCTAGGGGTAAGGTGTCAAACTTCTGTGCTGGTGGCCGGGGTTAAATCCTTGGTCCCGGCACAGATTTATCTGATTACCAAACCCTTCCTTCAGCTCTGACAAGACATCTTGTGAATGTGTGGAATGCCAGGCCTCCACCGTGGTTCGGATTCCACGTTAAACTGTTGGTCCTTCATTTCATCTCACAATCACCCTACCACTACACATTAGCGTAAGTGTGTACAACCCGAACAGGTAGTAAGACGCGGTGCTAATAATAATAATAATGATAGATGTCAAAGAACTAGAGTGGTAATATTTAGGGGATGTACAGGAACGTGATTCAACACAAAATGGGTACCTATATTCAAATTCAGACAGAGGTGCAGGGAGAGAAAATAAATCAAATTGGTCAAGTTTCCAGAAAGTTAAGGATCAATACCATCTACAGGGACAAGGTAGAACAAATTATCAGTTTCAGAGAGAAAGCAGGACACCACCTCCATCATAACACTGGGAGAGAGGGCAAGAATATAGGTACAAGGGATTCAACCAGGGACAGTTTAAGCAAAATGATCACAATCGGGTACAGAAGGGATACAATCAGTATTATCACCCACTAAGGTGCAGAGAACAAAGAGACACAGGGACGCAAAATACCAACCAGGGATAGAAGCAAGATGATGGAAGAGGTCAAGCGAGAACTAGTGGCAGAGGTGTATCAGCCTAAACATTTTGATGAAATTAAAGCTTATTTTGAGGAAGTTATAAAGATAAAGGGAAAGTAGGAAATTAAGGCCGAAGTAGGGGTAAGGGTTGTCTTCTCATAATGATAAAACTTTTAAAATGTGAACTCAACTTAGAGTATAATTTTACCAGAACATGGATATTGTATATTTTTCATACTACTCAAATGTGAAGCTTCAGAAATATCGTGATCAACTTCAGTTCTACCAATATAGCCTGGGAGGTCAGAAATTTTATATTTTGTGTTTTGTTAAGGGTGTCATCCTGGTTATGTGCAGTGCGATGTGTAGCTGTTTGTTTTACTATGTTGTTTATTTTATTATATTACCATGTGAATATAGTGTACATAAAATAAATCTAGCTAAAGATTAAATTAGTAATTTCTCTTTTATATCACTAGCCTAGTTATTGATACCAATTAGAGTGAGAATCTAAAAATTTTCTGCCATAGAACCCTAAATTCAAAAAAGGAAGTGACAAATCAAGATGAACATTCTTAGGACTGTTACGTGAGAAATTTCGAAGTAAATGATGTAAAATAATTGATGAACACTACCCAGCTCAACCTGCTGTTACTCTATGTATCCAAGATATAGGTTTTCTGTGTATTTTTTATTTATATAATATATTGTTGTGCTATAAGTTGTGCAGGAGGTTCAATGTAAAAACAAGCTAACCGAATTACTACCTGATTCATTTTTCTTCTAAAAATAACCCAGAAAGTATGGAGTGCTGTAATGATCCCATTTTATTTAATTGATTTCTAGTCCATTTAAATTTAGGTTGTGTCAATTTTATTTAGTCTGACTGTACTGTTGCTGTTTTATTTCCGTACACGTGCAAGCAGGCTACGGTGAATAACATTCAGTTTGCTTGTTTACAGCCCTCGCAATAATTTTAATAAAACCTCGCATTGTAGGTGCGAGAAAGAGAGCAATATGCTTCATTTGTAAATTATATTGTTCTCATGTTCTTTTTCTAGAAGTAGTTTTACTTGTGTCCGTAAGAGCTCAGCAGCTCCCGGGCACAATATGAGTTTGAAGTCTTATAATTAGTGTTTGTTTTTGCTTTTTCTAAAAATACTTGTTAACTGTCGATTCGGGCTAAGACGTGTCTGTGCTGATATGGAAAATTCATTATGATATATAAATATATATATATATATATATATATATATATATATATAAAGTAAGTAAACTTTCAAGCATTTACTTTTTACGACAGTTAAACAGAAATGATTTCTGTAATTTCTAAAAAAAAGTGATAATAAATAACATAATAAAATGTGTTTAAATTATAAGATATTTAATTCGCAGATCGCAGGTAAGTGTAGAAGATACCGGATCGCGACAGCTTCAAGAAGTATTTTTGGAATCTTTCCCAAATTTTAGTGTGAAATAATTAAGAAAAGAATAAAGATAAAATATGTAATACAATGAAAACAACAAAGAAACTATTATGTATGGGAACTTTTTAAAGATCCACAAAAGAGAAACATTTTTTTGTTACTACAACAATTTTGTATATAAATGTACAATGTACCAGAACAAAAACTTGCTGAGTTAAAAGAAATGTTACAAGAGAAATTTCTGGTTAAAACTCAAACGCGCCAGAATAGAGAATAATAAGAAGAAGAAAGTTGAACTTTATAAACTACAAAGCTAGAAATAAGTAAAAAACAATAAGGATTAAACAAACGACGTTTCTAGAGTAAGAATCATTTCTTCTTTATATTTTTTTATAGTCGTCTAGATCTAAACCATGTATCCTTATTTATATTATTACTTTTAAACTTTTTCTTGACCTCTTGAAGATAGAAGTATTATGACCGTAAAAACAATCTAGCTCGATATTTTGATAAATGTTAGTTTCGTGACCCCCCGATACCGAAAAAGTGGGATTTAAGGTTAGCTTACTGAAAGGAAAAAAAATAATCTTAAAATCTATTTTAACAATTTCGATTAAAATTCGTACATAGGCACTACAAACAATATGAAAATTCTCGTGTTTTGATTAAAATAACGTCGAGGCTATTTTTTATAAGTGGAAATGTCCAATTTAAAAAATTATATTTCCACAACTATTTGAGGTACAATGTATTACCGTAGAGTTAATGAAAATAGAAAACTTTTATTTGAAATCTACATTTTTTTTAAACCAATAGTTTCAAGAAATATAAGCAAACATATTTTTTTAAATGAAGTTCTAGTAATTAAATAATGTATTATCGTTCCCTTTGTAGGACATGGATGTTACTCTTTTCTCAATATGAATCTGTAAGAGCGAATATCTATTTATTTAATCCCCATGGTGGAATGTGATGATCTTTATTCTATTATGTTTATATAACAATGGCTATTAAAATAGGTTCCCATATTGTATGAGTTTTAAGTAAACACCTCCATTTTTAAATAAATAAGCGAGAGAGAAAATTATGTGCGGTGCACTGTACTATTTACTTTGTTTTAAGTTAGTTAATAAACTAAACCTACTCTGTATCCATACGTACAAACTCGTAAACCACACTTAAACACCTCCCTTAACCCCAAAAACTCATCAAGCTACGTTCCATCCGTTACCGTCTTGAAATGGGTTGTACAATATGTATGTATTTACCCCACCACAACACCCCTCACAGCTCCCCTATTTTACATCCTTCTAAATTTCCTATTCCTTCGAAACAGTTACTGATATGTAAGAAAATAGGGGAATAGGATGGTATTTCAGGGCCCCCATTTTAGTTTTGATGAAGTTTTGTTTGCTGTGACAGCTGTAAAATATGATTGTGTTCAAGCGAATGTAATATGTAAAGTATTCACTATTCGTGAAATGTCTTCCTTCTTATTTGTGCATAATTATTTTGCTATACATAACTTAAATTCATGGTTATACGATTCACACAATACAAATTTATATTTTTCTATAATGAACCAGTTAAATATGGGTAAAAATATATGGTATGGTGAACCAATAGGACCTTTTCTCTTCTTTACCTACAAATCGAGATATTTGCTTAAAATTCTTAAGATATTTGAAAAAAAAAATTGTTGCAGAAACATAATGGAAATAAATAACATCGAATTTAACCCAAAATCATAATTTAAATAATAAAAACCCTGCTGGAGGTCCAGAGTTCAATCCTCGGTCCCGGCACAGATCTATCTTATTGCCCAAACCCTTCCTTCACCTTCTGACAAGACGTGTATTAATCACAACTTGTGAATGTGAGGAATGTCAGGCCTCCACCGTGGTTCGGATTCCACGTTAAACTGTAGGTCTTAAATTTCATCTCACAATCACCCTACCATTACTCGTTAGCGTAAGTGCGTATAACTAGTAAGACGCGGTGCTAGTAATAAGAATAATTGATGGAATATTGGCTCGTTATTTCAATAATTAGTTAATGCAATAACATTATTTGTACTTTCTTTCTATTACTCCAAGAGAGAGAGGAATAAAGTTTGAAAAAAATATCTAATTCAATATATGTATTACTGTATATTGTTGCATGACCCCTTGAAACAAAAAAAGAAGTTGTTTTTAACGGAATGCCTTCTATCAGTCAATCTCTTGGCCTAGAACTGATCGGTTGAGCTAAAACTTTGTATCCTGAGTTTTTATAAGGTACTCCTTGAGGAGTTTTAGGAATTAGATATCGACCCCAATATTAAGAGTAAAAATTTGCCCTAGCAATTTTGATTAAAATTCGTATCTAGGCATTGTTGATCATTAAAAACAAAATTGCACCTCTCATTATCCCGGTGAAACGAATGCTAATTTTCTATGATTATTATAAATAGAAAAACTTTTATTTGAAATATATTTTTTATAAAAACCAATTGTTTCTGAAGTCTAAGCAAATTTATTTTTAAATGGAGATCTGAGAAATTGATTATTATTCTATTTCGTGGACTGAGATGTGCCTCTTATCTCAATATTATTATTATTATTATTATTAGCACCGTGTCTTACTGCCCGTTCGGGTTATACGCACTTAAGCTAATGTGTAATGGTAGGGTGATTGTGAGATGAAATGGAGGGCCTACAGTTGAACGTGGAATCCGAACCACGGTGGAGGCCTGGCATTCCCCACATTCACAAGATGTCTTGTCAGAGGTGAAGGAAGGGTTTGTCAATCAGATAAATCTGTGCCGGGACCGAGGATTGAACCCCGGATCCCCAGCCCAGAGGTCCGACACCACCTTACCCCTAGACCGTCGGGTCGCCTAACCATAGGTATGTTACATAAGAGACACAGTTCCCTCGTGATAATGAAAGCTCGAGTCAGCCAAGATATTCAGAGTTTGCCGCAATAAGTTTACACTTATGTTTTGAAAGTCAGCTTTGCTTGTGTATAGTTACATGCCAGTAAATTACGTCAGTCAGCATGAAAAAAATTTTAAATCTATAATTAGGTGTGAAACGAGAAATAGGGGTTTCTTGTTTCCCGGAGAGTCCTTAGAAAGTGCTAAGAGGTATTTTTTTTTATATTTGTCGCCAAGTACCATCGAGGTAGGACCTATGTAGTTCTTGACCAGGATGAGGAAGTTGAGTAGTTCACCGATATAATCGTGTGAATTAATGACTCCGGCTTTCGTAGTATTTTACCAATTAAGTATATACATCACATTACGCAATACAGTCTACAATAAACCACCAACACAACGAGTTTGACTATTTTAAACGCTTCTAACTTACAACTACCACCCTTTGATAGACTATCCTGACAGATTGACATGTAGATAATGGGTAAGGGGGGGGGGCAGTGATATATATAACAACTACTATAATTAATATACTACTATAAAGCCACATGGCTGACTCACTCACTGACATTAATGTTTACCCACTTCCAGAAGAGCTTGAAACTTGAAATTTGACAAACTTCTAGCTTCTACTCTGTAACCGACGGGGAAATTACAAAAAGTTTAATATTTAAATTTTTAATCCCCGAAAAACAATTTAAAATGTCGGAGCAAATTTAAAGTCGGTGCGGACCTTTCTTCGAAGGTCTCTTGTGGCTAAACGGTAAGACCTATCAAAAAACGGCTATATATATATATATATATGCTCGCTTTGCCCCAGTGGGTTTTCTTTGCAAGTGGATGTAAGCTAATGTAATTCCAGAGCCGTTTTTTGATAGGTCTTACCGTTTAACCACATATATATGTCATATATATATATATATGATATGTGGACACAGTGTATAACCCGAACCAGTCAAGATTATACACTATTTAACCCCATATCTTACTACCCTTTCGGATTATACGCTATATCCACATGCTAGCTACACTATTTGGATAAGGATGAGCGATTCAGAATTTAAAAGAAATGTATATATACATTATCTTAGAGGGAGAGAGTGGAAAATTACTTAGGAAAAATCACCCTTGGTACACTCGACCAGTATTCGAAACCGCGATCTGGTCATCGGCAGTCCAGTCTATTGTAATAGTGACAACTTCTTAGACAAGTTGATCAGGGGAACGAGCTATAGCTATGCTATTAATAGAGGGTGTTCCGAACATAACCGGCCCACAAGCCTACAGCATTTCAAGGTCTCTGTTTTAAGATGAGATGGAAGGGGTCACGAGGAAAGGTCAGTGTTTTAGCAGTTTTTATGGCAAAGCTTTTTTTTTTTTGCTAAGATATATAAAATACTGCCCCAGTAAAAACATTTTTAAATTTCCTTCGTAGGGTGATAGAAACAATTCCTGAATATCCGGCACGAGCATAGCGGAATTAGATGATAAATGTTTTAGATGAAGAGAATAAGTTGTCATTAGATTCCAGAACACCCTTGACAGATATTCAAGAAATTTGGAGGTCCCCATGTGAAGAAACTTAAATTATATATTCCTACTGGAGTAATATTTTATTTATTTTGGCCCCAAAAAAATATATGTTGCCGTAAAAACTGAAAAAAGACTTCCATCCCACCTTAAATGTGCTTCATAGGGTGCCGTGCTAAGTTTTTTTTTTTAAAGTTCAGCAGTTGACGAACGGAACAACGCAAAGCATCTGGTGGCGCACATTACGAAAACAAGACTGAAATACCGTGCGCTTAGGGTCGGTTTTATTTGGGACACTCTGTATAACGCGCTAGAATCATTACCATAAATGGCATTGCAAGATATCAATGGCCCAGCAAACTAACGCAATAAAGGTTCTATTAAAACATGAGATAATTAAGTCCGTTAGCGGGGGATTATTTGAATAATGCATACATTATCAAGCTGTTGTATATCCGTCGTTATAAATTCTGCATCGCTGCATCTCTTATGTTTAGAATACACGTACTAGAATGTAACACATCTATTATATTCCCAGGGGAACTATTAACACCACATGACGCAAAACATGGATTCAATTTTTTTTATGACTATTCCAGGTTTTTTTTCCCTCCTCTAAAACAAAGCTATCATAGACAGTATTGAGTATTTCTACATAATATACTGGTAAAATGGGGTGTATTAAAATATTTAACCAATAGATTAATTTGAGAAATATCTTAAGTTCTGTGAACCGAAAATTTATTTTATATTCATAGATTAAATTTTAATTAACAAAATAGACGTATGCTTTTTGTTTTTTACAAATTAATTCCAAATTGAATTTAAATTAATCCGCTCCCACCGTTATTTTGAATTGATTATTGTATTTTTATGCATGTGTATTGGATACATAAAAATTACCTTTAAAACGCTATATCTCTTAATGAAACAAGAGGCTAGGTTTTAATAATGACTTTTTTTTTATATAGATTTGTCAGGAAATTAGATGCACAATTATACTGAAACTATGAATTTGCATCAAACGGAGGTTTACCGTAGTTTTTCATTAGGCGACCGCCCAATTGGACTCATTTTAATTAGGTTTTCTCAATTTAAAATAATACTTTTTTAATACAGTAGAACAGTTTCACTTGTCTTAATTACACCGTTTTTTAAAAGTAGTGTTAGAGAAAGCCACAGAGAGCTAGTTCCAACTGTAACACCTAATATATAGAGAAAACAACGCTATACAAATAAATATATGCGAAAGGCGAAGATTGGAGGATGAATTATTATAATTACGTAGATAAACCGTAACTGAATCATATTAGAGAAAAAATTGAAAAAAATTACACTTGGACATGGGAAATGAACCCGGGACATTTAGGTTGATGAACTAATGCTATACCGTTGCATTAGCACGCTAGATCAAAGATCCCGGATTCGATTCCCTCGTCCAGACGTAGTTTTCAATGTATTTGTATCGAGTTTTTATATTTTATTTTATAATATTTAGCACCGCGTCTTACTACCCGTTCGGGTTATACGCTTTAAGTACTAATTACTCTAATGAATTAGTAATTGGGAAGGTTGAATTAGAGGAAGTGAACCCGCATTTGCGTGGAGAGAGAGTGTGGAAAACCATTTAGGAAAAAACCACCCCCAGTTCACCCGACCGAGATTCGAGCCTCGATCTCCCCGTCCTCAGTAGTCGAGCTAAACACGACTCGCGCGTTAGCCAACTACGCCACCGAGGCGGGTCTATCCGTAAATTACACTTATTTATCGTCAAATGTGGGAAAGAAACGATTTTTTTAAATGGTTTTAGAAGCAGTAGCCTGGAAAGAGGATAGAAAAATCCCTACGTTGGAAAACCAACTCTAAATAGACTCTACCTGGATTCAAACCTAATCCCAGCTCCCGAGCCAGCCTTATCTGTATTAAGGGGAAGGATTTAAACAAAGGAACACGTCAACCCTAGACTTATATATGAAAATACTACCCTCTATACAGAGCTATCGGTTCTTTGGAGCCAGCCCCAGCGCTAGGAATTGTGATACTGGGGTATAAGGGAGAACTCTTCACACACACACACACACACACAATCATCATGTCACCCTACCCTTTCGGGCTATACAATAACGTTAAATAGGCCAATGACGAGTACGAAATAATTGATAATAAATGCGATCACATTAACGTGGAGGGAAAGGGTAAAAACCTTTTAGGAAAAAAACTTATCCTCAATACACCAGGGCTAGGATTCGAACCCCTAATTCCCATCACCGGTAAGAAATACCGCCTCTTGGGGTCTAATAGTCATAGCTCCTGGCTACAGATCTAGAGGTCTCGGGTTCAATCCCCGGCGCTTTATGAAGCAGAGGTTCTGTAAAGGGGTCAAACTCAGCCTTATGAAGACAAATTAGGAGCTACTTGAATAAAGAAGTAGCAGGTCCGGTCTAGAAAACTGAGATTAACGGCTGGGAGGGCTCGTTGTTATAACCGCATGATACCTTATATCCACAGAGGTTGGCACAATACTCGCCAACAGATGGTGGTCACTTCGGAGACGACGCGAGAGTGATCTCCCCCTCACCCGCAAATTCTTGTATCGGACGTGTCGGGAGTGAGCACTGGGCGGGTGAGCCACGTTGTGGTGTAGGGTCGGTCGGATGTGCGAGGGTATTGATTGTTCCTCCCTCTCTCTCTCTTTCCCTCCGTCTCTCTCCTTACCCCGCCCGGCGACCCAGGGACCAGACCCTGCCTTGCCCCAAGCCCCGGGACACGGCGCTTCGCTCCTTCTTCGGTCGACGCCACGTGGGAAACGGACGCCGACACGTGGGCAGCGCGGGCTCTTAACTAACCCCTCAGGGGAGTTTGGGAATTCCCCGCGATTCTCTCTTCGACTCCCTCTAGGGTCTTGACCCCCATCCCTTCACCACAATGTATAATCTGAGGGGAGCAGTCCGTCAGCGTAGGAAGGGCGTTGACCGTCTCAGTGGCGCAGGGACAAGGATGGTACACTCCGTTTACCATGGGTGGTGGAGGAGGTTATATAATGGTGAGTCACATACCCCGTACCCATCACAAGACATTGTTAATATTATCAAGTCTGATAGATTACGGTGGGCAGGACATACAGAACGAATGGAAGGTTCTAAAACCTTGTTCAGGGCACTGATTGGCAAACCCAATAGGAAGAGACCATTGGGAAGACCTAGACGCTGATGGTTGGGTGACATTAGAATATACCTCAAAGAGACAGGGTGTAATGAGGTGGACTGGATAGAACTAGCTCAATATAGGTATAGGGTGTAATGAGGTGGACTGGATAGAACTAGCTTAAGATAGGGAATAGGGTGTGATGAGGTGGACTGGATAGAACTAGCTCAATATAGGTATAGGGTGTAATTAGGTAGACTGGATAGAATTTGCTCATGATAGGGATAGGGTGTGATGAGGTGGACTGGATAGAACTAGCTCAAGATAGGGTTAGGGTGTGATGAGGTGGACTGGATAGAACTATATCAAGATAGTAATAAGTGGAATATATTTTTTAATGTGTCCATGAACTTTCGAGTTACTGGTGCCAATGAGTAAGCCAGTACTAGAATCTATTTAAAGGGGGCACGAATTAATGTTAAACAGAGTGCATGAGGGAACTTACGTTTCTGGAGCGCAAATTTTATTTTATTTCGTAACTACCCAACATTTTATGGGTCCTTGTCTTCCTTCCCATCAAAGGTTCCTCGTCACCCTGCTCCTATTGGATTGTGTGCTCGTACCTCAAACCCTACAACGGTAATCAGATTGTCTTCCATTTTGTATCACTCGCACGAGAGAGATTGATTCGTAAAGTTGTCTGTGTCATAAAGCTCCGAGACAGCTCGTTTTTCCCAGGAGATTGATCACGCTACTTGGTCTCACCCCCCCCCCCTCTTGCCCCCACTCCACCCTTTCTCCCTCGACACGCCCTTCTCGAAGAACAAGAAATAAGGAGAGATGTGGAGGAGTAAAGAGTTGACGCAAACACTCCAGCAAGAATTATATAAAATTATATTAACAATTTGATATAACGTGATACTGAATTATATATATATATAAGAGATTAGAGAACACTTTATAAGGTTATTAATAGGTGTATTAATTAGTAATAATTCAAGTAATTAATAGAGAGGTGACCTGGTGGTCTAGGGGTAAGGTGTCGAGACTTCTGTGATAGGGGTCCGGGGTTCAATCCTCGGTCCCGGCACAGATTTATCTGATTGCCCAAACCCTTCCTTCACCCCTGACAAGACGTGTATTAATCACAACTTGTGAATTTTAGGAATGCCAGGCCTTCACCGTGGTTCGGATACAACGTTAAACTGTATGTCCTCCATTTCATCTCACAATCACCCTAACATTACACATTAGCGTAAGTGAGTACAACCCGGAAGGGTAGTAAGACGCGGTGCTAATAATAATAATAATTAATAGGGGTCTGACCCGCTTCGGTGGCTGCGTGTTCTAAGGAGCTATTCTCACAGTAAATTAGACTGCCAATGACGGGGATTACGGGGTTTGAATCTCAGTCGGGATGCACTGGTGTGGTTTTTGAAAAAAAAAAAGTTTTCCACTCTTTCCTCCAGCAAGTGCGGGGGCATTTCTTCTAAATATAATAGTTCATAAGGGTATAACCCAAATTGGTAGTAGGAAGAAGTGTTAAAGGAAAATAGGTGAGTTAAGGTTGTCATTTTAAATGCGAAACGAATTTGGAGATAAGGTTTTTTGTTGTCACATTACGTAACACTGCTTTTAATTTCTAAACTAGTCATTAAGTGCATCTATTTAGGCAAAAAGAAAATGCTTGAATAAATAACCAACTATCACAATTATCTTATGCTGATAGCTCTGAATATATTTATGTTTACGTTTTATATCTGTAATTGGAGATTATAAAATAAATATTATGTACAATTCCTTTAAGGCTCACAGTATTATTTTCAATAAATTGATTAAATATTATGTTGTACCACTTGGTTGTGGGTTGGTTAGGAATGATTTTGGCCTTTTTTTTATTTTAAATTTGAGATATTCGTAGTGCAATTTTTTTTAACAGATTGATTAAATTATCACACGACTTATAGACTAACTTAAATCTAAAACAGACACAACACCCAGCGCCCAGCTGATAATTCATAATTATTAAAATATAAACCCACATTTCACCAATAATAAAATTTTAGTCATGCCGGGAATCAAATTCACGATCTGTAACTTAATATCCAGGCATGCTATCGACTGAAAGGGGAGGGGAAAAGGGGGAACAAATAGGCTTGGTGATATTTTGTGTCGTATTTAAAAAAAAGTGAGTTATAATTATCATAGTTCGATTAAAATATTGAATCGGTGTCTAATTGTGTATAATAATGCAAGGTGGTAGAAACCACAGTGGGGATCTAGCTGACTAAGGTGTTAGACTCTTATTGTACATAGTCACCGTTCACAGGTATATGTTCAAACCCAGCCGGGGTCAATGGATTTTTCTTGGGTGATAAAATCTGTAGCACAACTTCCTTCGAAGGGGAAGTAAAGCCGTCAGTCCCATGTCTATTGTGGAGTGTAAAATAATGCTGGAAGCTATGTTAAAATACCTTTTACGGAAAATTGGTAGGTTCTTTCGCTCTCGTTCTTAGAAATTATAGTGTGTTGATATAATCATTCGGTTAAGAAAGTGCAAGTTAAATAAACAGGTAATTTTGCGGTTTAATTTGTGACCAGATGCACAAAGATGTCTTCTTCCGTGTTATGAATCACGTTATTGTGTTCTTTTTTTTTACCACGAGAACTTCCTTTAAACTCAAGCTATTCATCCCTTATATAAAGCCGCTAACTACCCTCGTAGCTTAGTAATAATAATAAAGTGTTAACATATTCTTACACTAAGTATCGCCAAGAAGCAGCAGACGTTATCCATCCTTGCCTTATTTATATAAAAAAAATTGATGCGAAATTAAAACTCATTCATCTCTAATCTTTTATAGCATTTTTTAAAATTATATTTTCTGTGATCTAGAGATCCTACAGTAGTCACATGGCTTCTTTGGTGCTGACTGACAGCTCACAGCTGACTTTTGACAGTCAACATTTAGGTATATACCTAAATTTTGACTCTCAGAAGTGACACCTGCTAAATACATGTTTTTGCAGATCATATGGTTCGGCGTAGGGCTACATAATTTGGTCTGGTAACTTTTCAATGCCGTCAGTCAGCACCAAAGAAGCCATGTGGCTACTGTAGGTTCAATCTCCAAAACTTTCAGATTTTTTTTTTTTCTGGAGCAGTGGGTCTGAAATGAGACCAGCTCATTCTCATGAGGACAAATGAGAAATTGGTTGAAAGAAAAATTAGTGGGTCCGGTCTATTCTCTGTGCTGACCATATGACACCTGTGAATGTTGGCACTATCTTCACCAACATGCGGCGACTGTTCGGTCGGTATGGATCGCTTGCGGTATGACGTAATGGAGTTCTTTTTTATACTAAAGAAAATCGTGAATCGGACCCAAGCGAAGAATCATCCTAGTCGAATTTCTCTCGTTTTCTTTTTTCCAAGTTAAAGAATTTATTAATAAAATCTCAGCTTAAGCTCAGACGGTTTGTAAGTTTTAGTTCAAATCTTCTGCTCAAAGCCTTTATTTTATGGATATTGACAACTTTTTTTTTATGACATTGGGAACCCTGTATTAGTAGTGAATATACAGTTAGAGATTAACGTAGATTATTATACAGAGACTACAGCTCGCTATATATAAAAAAAATTGGTGACCTGGCGCTCTAGGGGTAAGGTGTCGGACTTCTGTGCTGGGGGTCCGGGGTTATCCTCGGTCCCGGCACAGATTTATATGATTACCAAACCCTTCCTTCACCTCTGACGAGACGTGTATTAATCACAACTTGTGGATGTGGGGAATACCAGGCCTCCACCGTGGTTCGGATCCCACGTTAAACTGTAGGTCCTCCATTTCATCTCACAATCATCCTACCATCACAGATTAGCGTAAGTGCGTATAACCCTAGCGGGTAGTAAAACGCGGTGCTAATAATAATAATATTAATAATATATAAAATTTGTAAAATCGGTATGATAATCCTTGAAGTAAATAGTTGTATTTATTTATTTTAAAAAGAAATTTGAAATCGGTTTGGGTAAAACTTTATAAATATCTGTCCAAATAAATTGGTCGTTTTTTGACATTGTAACTTTGAATGTTTTTTTGAAATTTAAAATTTCTAACACACAAAGAATCGCCTCACAGTTTAAATATATAAATTTATAAGGTCACGAATTGAATTAAAATACAAATAAACATCGTAGCTAATTTTTTTTTACTAATATTTTTCACCGCATCTTACTACCCGTTCGGGTTATACGCTTAGAAACTAAATACTCTAATGGGTTAGGAATTGGTAAGGTTGAATTTAGGGGAAGTGAGCCCGCATTTACGTGGAGTAAGATTGGAAAACGATTTAGTAAACCATCCTACCCATCCTTGGCAGTCTCGCTTAACACGAAACTAGCGCGTTAACTAACTACGCCACCCACCTAGACGGGTCATAGCTCAATCAATAGCATAGTTTCCTATTTAACTAAAGGCCTAGGATTTGATTCCTGACAGTATAACATATCGTGCATCGTTCCCAGGGCTACCAACTCTTTTCTAGGACTTTTCTCTTTTAGTCAAACACCATACTTCAAAGAATTAACCTCCCTCCCCCTTTGAATCCATTGTTGTTATATTTTTTTTCACTCCTCCTTCTTTTAGGCCTTACATTTTAATCAGGATTAGTCTTGGAAGCAGAAGACACGTCACAGTGGTTTTAAATCTTCATAACGAAATCCCTAGTTTGGTGTTTTCTCTTGAACAATCCGCGCAGAAATAGGACTCATGAATTCGTGGCGTCTAAGTATATAAACCTTCCTTTCTTCCAACGTATTGTGTTTGCTCTGCTTTTGGTTTTGATAGGAGGAGAATGGTTTGGGGTTTTTTTTTTCAAGGAGGGTGTGGGCTGATTTAATTATACAACTTTTTTTTCTCCCCCTCCCTTTCAATTTTCTATGCGGTAAATTAAAGCAACCGAATACAAAAGACTTGAGTATAACGTGTAATACTTATACAAAAACTTTTATTATGTTATGTTCTTTTGTATATGTATTTTTGCTTGTGAGGTATTTTATTTATGCGAATAATAGAACGTAATAGCCAAGTTCTTACAAACATTTATTCGATGCGTGTCTAAGTTTAGTTAGATTAAATTACAACTTTAATTTTAAATTTAGCACGCGAAACTTTCATTTTAAATTCATCACGCAAATGAGTGTTTATATAAATCACAGTATTATAAGAGTTAGGAGGTGTAATTAACCTCCCTGTTTATCCATATATTGCCAAAGCTATTTTTAAAAACACAAGTTAACTATTTACTTCCGGTAATCTGTATTTATTAGATCAACGGGTAATCTAATATTTGCGATTAAAAATTATCAAGTTAAACAAAACTTGTTTAACCTATAACATTAGTGTATATAAATATCACAAACGAATCTTTCTAACACGTTTCTTTTTCTATATTAAATACCATCATATATGTTTTGATTGATTTAAATTAATTGAACAGTTAATATCAAAGAAAGATTATCAATTGGTGTTATGTCTTTTGAAAGATTCGTTGCCTTGCTTAAATTTAAATCTTCCAGCGTGTTTTTTTTCTGCAGCTTCCTTTTTTAATATCCTGAAATTTAATCCACTTTTCTTGTTTGAAGTCATCAAACATTCGTGGTACTCCTGGTAACTTTTGTTTATTTTTACCGAGGAACAATTCCTTTATATATTTTACTATAAGTTACTAAAATTCTCCTTCCCCTCCTTAACCATAAAACCCCGCCCCAACCTCATCTCTCCGAATGAAGTTTACAGCCTCAAAGTTGGCACGACCGGGCGGGCCTTCTATGTCCAAAACATTAGGTGACACTTGCGACCTTCTTGCCCTGAGGGGTTGGTCGACATTGACGTCATCACATTTCATTTGCGAGCGAACATTGAATTGAAACGAGCCATGTTGGTAACAGCGGCATCAGAATTCACATCAACAGCGAGGTTGGGATGAACTACACGCAATTGTTGGTAATCCTACAAGGGTGGGGGGATAAAAAGGTATTGAAACATTTGATACAATCCATATTTAATGATTATTATAAATCGGGTGTACCGTAAAATGTGTGAACCACTTCATTGGTTGATATAAACATGTGTTCCATTTGACCATGCTATCGATTTATAGTCTTGTTTGTACTCCGGTAACGCGCTAGTCTCGCAGTAGACTAAACTGCTGGTCTAGGGGTGATGTGTTAGGGGTCCGGGGTTCAATCCTTTATCCCGGCACAGATTTATCTGATTACCCAAACCCTTCCTTCTAACTCAGACAAAACTTGTATTAATCACAGAATGAACCCGGGACATTTAGTTTAACGAACTAATGCTATACCATTGCATTGGCACGCTAGATCAAAGATCCCCGATTCGATTCCCTTGTCCAGACGTAATTTTCAATGTATTTCTATCGAGTAGATGACCTGGCGGTCTAGGGGTAAGGTGTCAGACTTCTGTGCTGGCGGCCGGGGTTCAATCCTCGGTACCGGCACAGATTTATCTGATTACCAAACCCTTCCTTCACCTCTGAAAAGACATCTTGTGAATGTGGGGAATGCCAGGCCTCCACCGTGGTTCGGATTCCACGTTAAACTGTAGGTCCTCAATTTCATCTCACAATCACCCTACCATTGCACATTAGCGTAAGTGCGTATAACCCGAACGGGTAGTAAGACGNATTCCACGTTAAACTGTAGGTCCTCAATTTCATCTCACAATCACCCTACCATTGCACATTAGCGTAAGTGCGTATAACCCGAACGGGTAGTAAGACGTGGTACCAATAATAATAATATATATTTTAGTTAAGTTTATAGCCGCATCTAAATTTAATATCCCTTACATTAAAATTGTCAGGTAAATCAAACGCCTGTTCTTTGGCTTAGTACGCTAATGTTCTCACCACTGAGATATCCAAAAACCATCCCATTCCCAGGGTCAACCTCGACTCATATTTTAAGGCAGAGTCTGTGATGGACGTGTGGAAATCGTCAGCCACACACACACAGCTCATCAGTACAGGTGGCAGCATAAAACCAACTACCGAGACGAAGGTGGCTGCGTCATCTGATAGCTCGTGGTTTTTTTTAATTGAGCACACATTTGTAGACGAAGATTTACACACGTCCATCACAGACTCTGCCTTAAAATATGAGTGGAGACTGACCCTGGGCATGGGACTATTCCTGGGTGGCTCAGGGGTCTGAGTATTGGCGCACTAAGCCTACGGTCCTGGGTTCGATTTCCGTGTCCAGGTGTCATATTTCAATTTAAAGAATATTATAGGAATTATCGCTCAAAATGGCCACCTTCAGCCTGAATGCAAGCCTTTCGTCGTTGTGATGTAAACTTACGCACTCTTTCATAGATAAATTGTATTACAATGCTTGCTTTCAGGATCAAGGACGGCCATTTTGAACACTTCCTACGATGTTGAGCAGCTCCACAATACTGGAGTACAATCAAGATTATAGCTAAGAAACAAGGTCAAATGGGGCATGTGCTTTGTGTCGCTTGTCCACCGCTGAGGTGTGTCCCACATATTACGGTACACCCTGTACATATAAAACGGTCTACTGTAGTCCTAAACACCCATATGTAACATATGGGTCTTTGTTGTAGGGTACTTATTGATTTTCGTTTCATTGTGTGGTACCACATATGAAATTATAGTTATGTAGATTGTTTTTACTTGAACCTGGAATGCATGAGAGAAATTAAATTTATACATTGTAAAAAGTACGTTCACTGTCCCTAAGCACTTATTAAATGTATAAACCCTAAAAAAAATGGAATCTGCTAAATTGGAATTTAATTCTATACATAGGAATGTATTGTACATTGCACTTAACCTGAAAGGGGAATTTTGGGGAATGTACACGCATTTGCGGGAAGAGATGAGGTAAAACTATTTAGGAGGGGAAAAAAACTTCTTAATATATCCAACTGGGACTCGAACTCCGATCTTACCATCATCGGTAGTTATGTTTATCGTGAGAGTGACCCCTTTAGTTAGAAAAGTGATTCACAAAAAACTATTTTCGTTTTGGAGAAACATTTAAATATATTTCGTAAAATTTAGGGCAACCCTTTCCCGCTTGGCACATGTATTGAGTTCGACAGGGATGAATTACAAAATAAACCAGGTGGGATGATAAATAATAACTGATATATTTTATTGAATAAAATATTTCAAGAATATTTGTTGCATATTTCTATTTACAAAATACTTTCCTTCGGGTATTTGAACTTAGCTTATCAATATTCTCTCACTTTTAACATTATCATCACCACCTTCAGTATCCGCGTGGTCTAACGCGCTACTATCGCAGTAGACTAGACTGCCGATGATGGGGAAATTTAGGTTCGAATCCTGGTCGGGCGTACTGAGGTTTTTCAAAAATAATTTTTTGCTCTCTTTCCGCGCAAATACGTGTACACTTCCCCTAAATATAACCTTCCTAATTCCTAAAACCTTTAGCGTAATTATACTACTATAGAGCCACACGGATGACTCACTCATTGACATTAATGTTTACCCACTTTCAGATGAGATATAAACTTGAAATTTGGCAAAATTATAGCTTCTAGCCTGTAACCGACGGGAAAATTCCAAAAAGTTAAACATTTAAAATTTTAAAGCCTCGAAAAAAAATTCAAAGTGGTGAAGCAACTTTATAGTTTGGAGATTTCTTGTGGTTAAACGGTAAGACCTATCAATAAACTACTCTGGAATTACATTAGTTTACATCCGCATTGGGGGTTAAGGGAGTGGAGCCCCCAATGACAAAACTAGTTAGTATATAAGCGTATAACCCGACTGGTTAGTAATACCCGGTGATAAAAAAAATATTTAAAAAATAAAATTACTGACGCTCATATCTTCTCCTTCTTCAGATACACGAATTCTCTTATCATATTTCGACACTGTCCTAAGATTGTGGGAAGACTGATTAAAGTAAATATTTTGTAAATTCATGTGGAACCCCCAGTTGGCAATCACTGAGTCAGACCATTTGACCAGTGAAGCAGGTTATATTTTGTTTAAAAAAAACTATAAATTTTGTAATACTATGGAATCAATCACCCCGCTTTGGGCGTCGATTGAAACACTACGGATTAATTCCCTGATATAATAATGCTGTGATGATGCTTAGGTTTTCTATAGCTCCGTGATCGAGCGCCTATCATCACTGTATGGAAAAGATACCGTTTAACCAGCTGTCTATAGCTCCGTGTTCGAGCACTAATTAAATCGGTATATTAATAAATGTAAGAAAGAGAACTGTTGATGGCTGCTTATTCACACACGGTTTATTTAAGTGACACTTGTTAATTACTTATACACATCCCAATTAAATGTTTTATATCACTGCACACTTGTGATATTAATATAAGTTATTTTATACTGTGTTAGACTGTGACTGCCAATGTATGGCTCTGACTGACTTGTGCGTGGGCGGAGATCCCGGTGTAGATGTTTGGATCCTGAATGCCTGGCTTATACACACAAATGGAATCTAACTAATAGAAAGAGTCCTGGCGACAGGTGTTGTGAAGGCTAGCTTCTTATTGGTATAGGGAATTGGCGTCTTTGCCAAATACTACGTAGTTGTTCCTTTTAACAGGAAATAGCGCAGTTGTTCTTTTAACAGGAAAGATGGTATAAAAAATATATTTTAAAGGTGTAATCCTTTTCACATTATTTCTGAGATTATGGATGAATCTTAAAAGGATACTCTACATATATTACTTTAAATAAAAATTACCTTCATCCATAACTTTTTACATAATTTAGAGTTAATTAAACCAATATCACTACAATTTACTAGAAATATTACTATTATCTCTCTGTAAATTTGTGCGGTTATATTGGAGTCTCTGCACGAATGAATAAATATCATATTAATTCAAAATAAAAAAACAAAACACATCCGAACATCTGATCAAATGAATCAAAGAATCCGAATCGACCAACATCCAAACCTAGTCGATAAAAAAACATCTGTTTAAACTTGTTGATTACTAGTGATCCTACGAGAAGAATCTCAAGTAGTATCTAAGTTGAAAATAGTGCTTCTCGATTCCTACGTACTCGACTTAAAGAAAATCAACATGTTTGTATGATGGGAGAAGGCGGGGGAGGGAGGGGGGATCAAGAGGTGGAGCCAACTTCGATATACAAGCACTAGTAGAAGTATTTTAAGGGAGGTAGGTAGTATCCGCAAAAAAAAACGTCAAAAAGAGACTTTTCAAACAAAGAGAAAAGTAAAGAGGGGGGGAAAAAGGCACAGTAGAGAAGATGAAAATGTTATAGGGTGAGGGAAAAATAGGGGTGTGTTGGGGAAGGTAAAGAAAGAAAGAAAAAAATAGACTTGTAAAGAGTGAGAAAGCTGTATAATTTGCATTCACCAAGTGGTAATACTGGCTTCTATGCTACCGTCATGCCTTGCAGTCAAAACACTTGCTAGCAGACTTCAGTCTGTTGTAACTTTTTTCTCCCCCCCCCCTCCTTATTTCCCTTCTTACCCCATCCATAATGTGTCTTCCCCTCTCGTATTTAAAACACTTTTTTTTCTTCTTTCTCTTTCTTCTTGATTCTTCCTGACATCTTCATTGTTAGTTATCCCATAAAGTACTGTTCGTAAAAATATGTTTCAAGAATATGTTTTCAGAAGAAGTGTTTGTTTTGAAACCAGCACTAGTTCAACCGAGTTAAAAAAATATATATGCAAAAAAAGTTGGCTTTTTTAAAAAAAATATAAGTAGTAGTATAAAGATACTTCACTCTCTAGTGGATATGACAAATAATTTTGTTTTAAGGTTGGATGGAAAGGAATACGAAAATAAAAGCAATTTGAATAACAAAACTTTATTTTTGTTCAAAATGTATCAAATATTGATCCAGTAGAAACCTAGAGTTTACGTTTTCTTTATATTGTGATATAAATAATTGTTGAATATTTGTCATTTTTGTCGTTATCAAAGTGGAATCTGAACAAAAAACTTTTCATATTAAGATAAAAAGTCATGTTCAAATTCAGAAATTCTTTTGACAAATATCAGAAGAGTAACCAAAAACTAAACTAGACATTTCAATTGAAGTGATGTTTTGTATATTTTGGCCAAAACGGTTTGTTTTGTTTTTCAAAATAACCTTAACCTTAACAAACATTCTCTTCCATTGAACTTAAAAAATATAAACATATACAAAAGTAGTTGGTAAGAAAAAACATGTTCATTAATAAATGATAAAAAGTTTTTCCATCTTATCGTCTAAGATAATATTTATTCAAATAAAATTTGTAAAAAATTTTATTAAATGTTTAGCTATAAGATACTAAATTGGGTTTTAGGCCACCGAGGTGGGTAATTACTGCTAATCCTTATCGTTCTATTGGGTGCTGCTTAAGGTTTACGTCATGGTCAGGTGTGCGTCAGAGGTCAAACTTTTTCAATATTTTCACTTTCTCTAAAGCACTTGGAAAGAGTAAGTATTGTGATTGCAAAAAAAAAAAAATAATAATAATAATTTGAGATTTTAATGGATGTCGACTTTTCATGACTCCCTGAATAAAAATACAAGTTGTCTTCATCATGTAATTTGTATGTCTTTCTGTCTGTCTGTCTGTCTGTATCTCGTCCTAGAATCAAAACCATTTTACCAATTTGGTCAAAGCTTGGTATCTAGTGTTTTCATTAGTTTCCTCCTAGAGTATTTGAAATTAAAGATTTAATTATGAGTTTAGCAAATAACAAAACGAGAAAAAATCAATTTTTCAAATATTTTTTGTTAAAAAATAGTGCATGGGAACTGTTTAACATTATAAACAAAATGGTTTATCTAATTTTCCTCTGAAAATGACTTAGAAGATAATTTTTATAAGCAGGGGTGATGGTAAACTAGGTATGTGATTATTGTATTGGGCAGCTATATTTGTAGCTATCTTGTAATTTCCTTAATTTTTTTTAAAAGTCCCACGCCTCACTGATAGGTTAGTAAATAAATTAATCTTTACCACCACCACAATGATAAAGGAATAAAATAAAATAAATATTTTTTAGATACTAACATTTTTATATCTGTGAAAACCGGTAGATTTTTACCTTCAATTAGGATACACTCTAACCATCAGAAATAATTAAAATATGAGATAAATAAAACTAATTTTTGTTTTCTTGTGGGTTTTTTTTTCAGAACCTGAAGGATCAGATCCTGACGACGAATGTGTGGTTGGAACATGTGAGTACTGAATTTTACTACCAAGGGGACGAAATAAAAAACTTGAACCACTTTATTGGGGTCTGGCCGAAACAGCTCTAAACTTTAACCTTTCTAAATGTATCTATTTTTTTGACGGGGGGAAAAGAAACTGTAATATTACAAATTTTGTGTGTAGACAACTTGAACAAAAAATATTCCTTGCAATTTTTTTAACCAAAATAACGTTTTAAATGTATTCTTTTTTTTAATTCAACAAAAGATACATATATTACCTCAAACATTATACATAAATTAGGTATTTAAGGTGGGAGTGTATCGAACGCGAGCTTAGGGCAGTATTTTTGAAGATTTGATATCAAACCTTTTTTTTTTGTGTCAAAAGAATTTGAATAACTCTCCAGTAGAAACTTAAAATTTAATTTTCTTCACACGGTGATATCAACAGTTGTTGAATACCTGTCAAGGGTGTCCCGGAATTTAATGACAACTTTTTCTTCTTCATTTAAAAAGTTTCTCATCTAATACCACTATGCTAATGACATATATTCAACAATTATTGAATGCACCGTGTGAAGAAAATTAAATTATTATGTTTATACTAAAGCAGTATTTTATTTATTTTGGTCAAAAACTGTTTTACTATAAAAACTGCACAAACATTAGCCTTTTCTCGCATTCCTTACATTCCCACTTTAAAGAATATTTGTGGTTATAACATATTGTATAACATGTTGTATGTATGTAGCGATTTAAATATTTTCTCTCTTTCTAGTAAGTTTAGTTAATATGTTTTAAAATCAAGCCAAATTAAGTGTTTTAAAACTAAAAATGACTTTATAACAACGTCTAAATTACTTAAAAATACAAAATTAAACCAAGATTAATACAACCTACATTTGTGATCGAATGATCTAACGCGCTACCCCCGTGTTAGACTGGCCTGCTCATGACGGATATCGGGGTAAAACATCCCTGTATGGTCTACTGAGGGTGGTTTATCATGAATGGTTTCACACTCTCTTTCCACTTAAATGTGGGTACACTTATTCTAAAATTATTCCCTTCTCATCCCTAGCCCATTAGAGTAATTATAACATATGTGTATAATCCTAACAGTCAGTAAGACGTGGTGATAAATGAAAAAAGAGTGCACAACCTGTAAGGATGGTGTCGACCATGGAGGCAGACCAGGGTAGTATTTTTTAACACATCATGGTTTACTGTGAATTTACACATTGGCCGAAAAAAGAAACCCATAGCAAAGCAGAAATGGAGTCACGTGACTAGCTCTAAATCAATCATAAAAATTTAGCCTCTACGGCGTTGTCTTCTTGGTGCGTTTTGAAATGACTTCAACTTGCATTTTTCTGTGTGACCTCATCTTGGTAGACCCGATACAATTTCAAAACTAGCCTACTCAATCGGCGCGGATGCGCTTAAGCCAACCGACTCAATCGGCGCGCATGCGCTTAAGCCAACCGACTCAATCTGCACGCATGCGCTTAAGCCAACCGACTCAATCGGCGCGCATGCGCTTAAGCCAACCAGACTCAATCGGCGCGCATGCGCTTAAGCCAACCACTCAATCGGCGCGCATGCGCTTAAGCCAACCGACTCAATCAGTACTAAGGCACCTAAAACAACCAACTCAATCGGCGCACATGCACCTATTAAGCAAGATACTGCAGCTTCTGTTAATAAATTATTTGAAATAACTCGTTAAATAGAGAGCGCGCGTGTATTTCTGGATGATTTTTTTTTAAATTTATTTCGAGACACAATAAGTGATAATTAGAAAACATACAGTATTAATATTAACCTTAAAGATCAGTTTATCCACTAGAAAATAAAATATATTTTAAATGATCCGTTTTTAGTTTGTATTGCAATACAGCATGGGTCAACATACTAGCGTGAGAATTTCTGCTACACTCAATCAGATTCTGCTCTCAATTTTTTTCGGCCAAAGTGTAAAATAAGTTTTTTTATTTTGAAACTAGAGCAGATAGTTGGTTCTGTTGTTTTAGGAGTGGCAGGATCATAAGTTCCGCTGGGATCCGTCAGAGTACGGTGGTGTCACCGAGCTGTATGTTCCTTCAGAGCATATCTGGCTGCCTGATATTGTACTTTACAACAAGTGAGTACTGAAAACTAGCTAATGCTCAATGTTTACACCTTTTTACACACACTCTCTCTCTCTCTTGGAGAAAGAAGTATTGTGATCGTAAAAAGAATTTAAATCAAGATTTTCATAAATATTGACGTTGCATGACGGCCTGGAACAAAAAAAAGTTGTTTTCGCAATGCCTTATGTCTGTCTGTCTGTCAGTATGTCTGTAACTATTTTAATATCTAGGCTTTTCATAAGGTCATAAGGTCCTTTTTTTAAAAAAAAAATAGATATCTTACCCTTATTTTGAGGGTAGTTTATTGAAGGATAAAAATAGATAAAATCGTTTTTCTCGAAATTAGTGCTAAAATATTTTGATTAAATTTTATTTCTTGTCGCTGTTTATCATTATAAACAAGCTGTCAACTATAATTTTCTCATGAAAATTACTTTGAAGATACTTTACATAGTGGAAATTTTCCAATTTTCATCAAACTTCTTAAATATTTGAGATACGAAATAGCTTAACGCTGCAAAGTTTTAGTATTATTAAAGATAAAAATATTTTATTTGAAGTATATTTTTATAATACCAATAGTTTCTGAGCTATAAGCAAAGTTATCTATACTGTTTAATTAGGGTCAAATGAATTTGATTCTTATGTTCTTTGGTGGACGAAGATATTTCTCTTTTCTCAATTTTTTGTAGCAGTGTTCCTAGTTTCTAATACTATAAAGTAAGTAAATAATAGTTTATATTATTTGATTTTATGATCTTTGGTGTAATTTTTCTATAACAATGTATATACTATTAGTTATTTTCATAAATCCTACGAGTTTTTAGTAGATGTCTATTTTAAGATAAAAATCTATGCACTGTAGCATTTTATTTTCTATGAAAAGGAAACTAAAATGAAAAATACCCCTTTTGGAACCTTTCATCTATATTTTGGCGTGAATCATATTTAAAAATAACGCATTGTTTAGTTAAATATCGTGTTAGAGTGGAATGTCTGCACGGAAATGTCTCTAACCAAGGTAGCCCCCCCTTCTTGAAGTTTTATGTTAAAAACATTTTTTCTGAGGAGAATAAATACAATGTTTGTTTTAGTTTAATAATATAAATAGTTTAATCTCAGAAGTTTTTGAGTATTTATTATGAGCCACGCAGTATTTGAACAGATATTTTCTAAATACATACATACCTAATCACACTATTCCATTACAGGGTAGGCAAGAAACTGAATATAGCTTAAAACACAAATTTGTATACTTTCTAGATTAATATAATTCCTTTGAAATCAATTGAACGCTCCCAAGACCAATATTTAAAGAATTTTGAGATTACCATTAGTGGAAAATTGAACTTAAATTATATAATGAAAAAAAAGATATTTTATTTTTCGGCCAACATTTATTTGTAATAAAAAATACAAAAATCTTATTTTCTTCCGTACAACCTTAAGAGTTATTCTATTGTTCTACATCTGTTGAAAAGACAGGCTCACAAACTTTTAAAGTTAAAGGGTTTAATCAATGGTTTGGGTTTTCAAAGTAAGATTTCTTATCCGTTTGATTATGTCAGCACAAGACTTTTTAAAAAAATATCTAAAAAATACAAAATTTAATCCATCGGACGTTATTTGATCACTATGATAGGGAAATCCCAGTTTCACCAATGATATATTTTTAGGTCATACCTAGAACCAAACCTGAGGCTTTTAAACCAGCAGAGAGAGGCGCTACTGACTGAGGTAGGGTCTGTCTAGTATAAATTTAACAAGTGAATATGTCTTAAAGAAGAAAAACAAAGAATTAGTCTAAATCTTGGCGTGTTATTATTATTAGCACTGCGTCTTACTACCCATTCGGTTTATACGCACTTACGCTAATGTGTAATGGTAGGGTGATTGTGAGATGAAATATAGGACATACAGTTTAACGTGGGATCCGAACCACGGTGGAGGCCTGTGATTAAGACACGTCTTGTCAGAGGTGAAGGAAGGGTTGGGGCAATCAGATAAATCTGTGCCGGGACCGAGGATTGAACCCCCGAGCCCCAGCACAGAAGTTTGACACTTTACCCCTAGACCGCCAGGTCACCCTACTTGGCGTGTTACCACAGAATATTAAAATATAACCACCATCCGTGACCTAATGGTTTAAGACGTAAACCAAAAAGACTGGGATGCTTATGACGGGGATATTGGGGTTCGAATCTCACTCGGGCTCACCAAGGGTGGTTTAACCTAAATAACTATCCACTCTCTCGCCAATAAAATACGGGTACACTAGCTCTAAATTCAACCCTCCTCATATATATATATATATATATATACACGTGTGTTTGTGCACGCGTGTGTGTGTGGATTATAATGGGGATTTATAAACATATTATGCAATATTAATACTTATCATACCTGATCTGGTATATGTATATTACGAAGGATCTTGGAAGTATGTTTCAAAAAATATAAAAACTCTTTCTGTAAAGTGTCTTGCGTCGTCAAGCGTCGTTTTTTTTATCTAGCTTTTAGACGTCAATATTGACACTTTGTCAAACTTGATAGCTTCGGAACACTATTTTTCCCCCATCGTGTAAATACTTAAGTGTAGATCTAGTAGCTTTTAGAACTGTATTAAAAGGGTCGATCATAAGTACCTACTATCAAACGGTATCCTCGTCTCTTATTGGAGTGTTCAAACGAACCGCAGGCGTTCGGATGACCTACAATATACGAGTAGCGTTTCGACATTTCAAACAACAAGGTTAACTTTTTTTTTGCGCGTTACGTCTTCTTACTAACCCCCTCCCGCATTTAATTACAAAATCTGGGTAAGGTTTAGTAATGTATAATTTGTTGAAAGAGTACCAGTATTCACTTAAAGGGAGAGAATGAAAATATTTAGGAGAAAAAATTAACCTTGCATTACTTTCAAGCTAAGATTAAACGTATAAACAATATTCTTAGAACGCTTTCTTTACCTTTATAAATTAATACCATACAATACCGCAAACTCAATTCTATTGAGTACTGGCGCCGTGAGATGAGTCCGATACTACATGTCATACAGGAATGTTTGGCGGGTTGTATCGTTGCATATTAGTGCCGTGAAATAAATAAAATACTACATATAATACAGGCATAATCAACACAGGCAAACCAGACTAGATGAGCTTGACGTTTTGTCTGTGTGACCACCAATATGGGTTATTAATCCAAAATGTTGGTAAAAGTTTTCGTTGGAGCTGTATATACATAATCAATCTTATATTTCATGTTATTCAGGGTGTTTATAAACTATATTAATCATCCCATTCATTCTCAGTCTTAATCATCTTCCTGTCATACTTTTTCGTTTTATCGCAATCGGGTTGGGGGGAGGGATGGGTGGGTGGAATTTTTCTATGTAAAGTCACATGAACTTGCTATCTCGTTTATAGCGGGCCTGTTTTACATCCAAATTCTCTTCCGGGTGCTTAACCAGGAGTACTTGACTGGGAAATCAGAATGAATTCTACGAAAGCAGTATCCGAAAGAAAATTTAAGATTTGTATTCGATAAATATATAAATGGACCCATCTTTACTCTAAATATATCACATGAATTAAATTGTTTTAACAGACATAATTAAACCAGATTTAATAGATATTTTTATTTCCAAAATTTACTTGATCATATATTAGATCTAGTTATTTCCAAAATGTTAACTAAGTTTTCGCCATATTTTCTATTAGTGCAATAAATTAGAAATAAAGTATTTAAAATAGTTATTTAATTCATTGTAGATTAAGTTATTAAATAATTATTTAAATAATGATAATATTTGAAAATAGCTATATATAAAAATGTAGCTAATTTTTTGTATATATTGCTATACTTCAAATTGTAGTTTTCCTCGTGTAATTTTCCGAATATAATATATTTCAAAAAGTAAGTTACTATAACACATCTTTCAATGTAATTTACTCTCTTTGGTCGCCACTGTCGTAAGCCTACGGCCCACAGATTGAGTTTATCGTGCCAGCAAAAGATTTATCAAACAAACAATTGTGTTCATAAGAATAGACTAATAACTAATTATTTTATTAGGAACATAATTTTTCATTATTTCCTTACCAGCCCACAACATTTTTTTTAAAAAACCATATGACTCATCACAATATTAAGGTATCGCTCTCGTAATAAACTAGACTGTCGATTACCGGGAGGTTGGGGTTCGAATCCTTGTCGGATGCTCTAAAATTATTTTCCTAACTTGTTTTCTTCTCTCGTTCTCTCTCCACGTAAATGCAAGTACACTTCCTCTCAACGCAACCTTAATCATCCCTATCACTATAGTTTAACTAATACAAATGTATAACTTGAACTGGTAGTAAAACGTAATGCAAAGGAAGTGTTTTAATATCTCAAACGGGTGACCTGGCGGTCTAGGGGGTAAGGTGTCAGACTTCTGTGCTGGGGGTCCGGGGTTCAATCCTCGGTCCAGGCACAGATTTATCTGATTACCAAACCCTTCCCTCACCTCTGACAAGACATCTTGTGAATGTGGGGAATGCCAGGCCTCCACCGTGGTTCGGATTCCACGTTAAACTGTAGGTCCTTCATTTCATCTCACAATCACCCTACCGTTACACATTAGCGTAAGTGCGTACTACCCGAACGGGTAGTAAGACGTGGTGATAATAATAATAATAATAATAATAATAATATCTCAAACGTTTATTGGGAAATTACTTGACATCTTTTGGGTGGTTCAACAAGTAAACTAAAGCTCTCCTAAATATTTCCTGTATCGGACAGGAAATGGACAGCTGTTGATTGAGTGTAATCATTCATTCATTCTGTCAGGGGGGTGGCCCCGATAAGAAATTGATTCTCTACCATTTCAATAAGGACTGGAGGCGTTTCGGATGTACGTTATTTATATACAAGATTGATGTGCGTCCAAACTGGTTTAAAGGAAACCATGTGGGAATAATAATAATAATAATTCTAAAATTGTAATTGATGATTGATTATTTTTTAATCACGAAAGACCAAATTGAATTTTATTTCACGATTTATGTTATAAAAAAAGGAGGAATTGGGTTTTTTAATATGAATAGCTGTTTAAAATTGCATTCAAGTCACCAAACAAATATTTTATTAAATAGTGTATTTTTTAATAAATGGTACGGTGCACAGAACAGATTTTCTCTCTTTTAATATAAAACTAAACTAAACAAAACTAAAAACTGAAAACGTATAAGATTTGTGAAACGAAATATATACATTAATGAATAAAAATTCTACCAAAAGGCATGAGTGAGATAATTTACATTGTTACAGAAATACTAATATTATAGGGACCTCTATGTTTACCAAAGATATTAACAATATTATATATATATATGTTTATGACATATATATCTGTTTATGACATATATATCTGTATATGACATCTGTGAAACTATTGCTTTTATATTGCAATATATATATATATATATATATATATATTAATTTTTAATCGTACTAAAACTCTACGATGATAAAATATATTGTATCTCAAATAGCTGTGGATAAATTATCAAAACTGGATAGTTACACTCATATAAAGTAGCTTCAAAGTAAGCTTCATGGGAAAAACAAAATTGTAATTTCGTTTGTAATATTAAACAATTCTTAGATAAAAATTTTAATCAAAATCTTTATAACGAATTTTGAACAAAAATATACTATTCTTGTTTATGTCGCCACTATAAACCAGTGGTCTTCAAACTGTGGATAACTAACAGATTTTTGGTAGGTGACGAAAAGTTTTTTTTAATGTGATAATGTTGCAATTATTTTTAAATAGAATATCACGACAAAATATTAAAGGAAAGAAAATTAGGCGGGTAGGGAAACGTTGATGGGATTTATTTCTCATTACCGTGACGTGGACATCAATGACGTAATCAATAGGAACCGGAAACAAACGAACCCATCATGCACGCCTCATTATGAGAAATATATCAGTTTTGTTTATATTAAATTTATTATTTTATTTAGCACCACATCTTACTACCCGTTCGGGCTATACGCTTAAATACTAATTACTCTAATGTATTAAGAATTGGGAAGGTTGAATTTAGACGAGGTGAACCCACATTTGCGTGGAGGGATAGTGGAGAATAATTTAGAAAAACCCACCCCCCTGTTTACCTGACCGAGATTCAAACCTTGATCTCCCCTTCCTCGGCAGTCAAGCTCAACAGTTAGCTAACTACGCCACCGAGGCGGGCTATATATTCTATAATACATTTAAAAAAAAACTGTAGTAAAAATTGTAATTAAATATCACCCCCGTTATTCCCATATCTATTTAAAGCTAGACGGAGAGGGAGGGGGGAGGGTCACTATAAAATCTGTCGGTTGCTCTAGGAGGTTTAAGGAAGCCCTGATGTAGACAAACTGTTATCACAGTAAAGAGGAAAAGTCAGTTCAGAACCCGAAAGGAACTCGGCAGCACATTCAATGGAAGGAAGGAGTGACGGTAGACTTGATAACAGGTCTAGGGCAGGTATCCTGCAGTTAAAAGGGAGGATTGAAAGGAAAGTTTGACGAGGGTACGCCGGGCCCCACCCCTCACCCCTATCCCCAAACCTTCTCTCCCTCTACCCATCAAGCTCTAGTCAAGATACACCCTGTAAAGACAGGAAGACCGCTGGACGGAACACGTGACTTGACAGATAGTATCCTGGGCAACAACAACAAAAAAAGGCTTCGGGGTGGAGGGGAAGAAAAGTGATGCTTCGGATAAGGGAGAGAAAGAGAAGGCCAGATAAAGTTAGACAGAAGGAAGAAATCCGTCGGAAGGTGTGGAGAGGCCTAGGGGCATGTTGGTGTGATTGATTAATTTTGTGTAAGATTAATTATTAGGGTGGTTGCTTTTTTCTTATATTAAGTTGTGTTATTGTAAATATTTTCTAAAATGTCACAACGCAACCCGCCAAGCATACCTGTATGAAGTGTAGTATTTGATCTATCTCACGGCGGTACAGACTGATAATGCGATCCGCAAACCATGCCTGTATGAAGTGTAGTATTTGATCCATCTCACGGCGGTACCAATTGATAATGCGACCCGCCAAGCATGCCTGTATGAAATGTAGTATTTGATCCATCTCACGGCGGTACAGACTGATAATGCGATCCGCAAACCATGCCTGTATGAAGTGTAGTATTTGATCCATCTCACGGCGGTACCAATTGACAATGCGACCCGTCAAGCATGCCTGTATGAAATGTAGTATTTGATCTATCTCACGGCGGTACAGACTGATAATGCGACCCGCAAACCATGCCTGTATGAAGTGTAGTATTTAACTCATCTCACGGCTCCAGTACTCAATAGAATTGTAGAGCTTTCGAAGAAATGTACATGATACTAATTTCGGAAGGTAAAGGCGTTCTAAGAAAATATACACGTCACCTTCGTTAATTTATTTTTATATTTTTAAGAATTAACTTGAAAGTAACGCAATATTCCTCCCAGTATTATTGGTTGCCCACTGCGTCTTGGGTGTCCGCCCAGCCTAAATGCGTGCATTAAATTACGCTAATTAAATAAAGAAAATATGAGGCAAGCGACATTTTAGAGGGAAATTTACCCGTGCAATTTGCGTGGAGGGTAAGTGGGAAGCCGTTTAGGGGCGGGGGGAGGGGATTTTGTGCCACCTTACCAGGATTCAAACCTTGATCTCCCCGTGACTGAAAATCCAGTACTATCACAAGAGTACCAACTTCGGTGGCCACATGTTCTAACGCGATAGTGTCGCAATAGACTAGACTGCCGATGATGGAGAGATCAAGACTCGAATCTCTGTTGGGTGTATTGAGGGTGATTTTTTTTCTAAATGGGTTTTCCACTCTTCCTTCACCCAAATAAAGGTAAACTTCCTCTAAATATAACCTTAATAATCCCTAGAGTCACTGGTGTGATTAGTACACAAGCGTATAGCCTGAATGGGTAGTAAGACAAGACATGGTGTTTAAAAAAAACCACGAGAATCATGAATTTGATCGTGCAGCCAATGATGTGGATCCGAATGATAATTTTAAGATTTGATTATATATATATATATGATTATATTTTGAATATGTATTTAAAAACAAACATCCACATCAGTATCAGCTTCAACATTTTAAGTTAAATAATTTAAAATTATATCAACACATAAATTATTATTAAAAAAATCGCTATTAAAAATATTCCTCTATGAATAGGTAACCTTTTTTATTGTTCAGCTAAGGAATGCTAGAGAACCTAATCATAAATTTTTGAATCAAGCACCACTGTGGGATGAACCACCCCTCCTCTATCCGGAATAAGGGAGGGTAGGGGGACTCCAAGAATTCAGCAGTCCTTATCTTCCTCGTCAACAAATCTTAGTCTACGTTTTCTGGAACTATTCAATAATACATGTATTGGATAGCAGCCGCTCCGTACAGCTGGCTCTTATATCATAGCGACTAAGATATTAATGCGCGCCTGCAGTTAGAGGACTCGCGAAGTATTCTCCCCTTCTAGCTTCCTCCCTTCCCCTCCTAGCCTCCTCCTCTCTTCACCCCTGTAGTTATTTGTAAGTGGTACAAGGAATGGAACACGGCCTTGCAGTTTAAACTTGTTCGCTATTTTAACCAATGCGGAGCCCTATTTCAGAAATTTGCCTTTGTAGAAGGGGAGGATTGGAACGGGGTGAAGGGGGGTTCTAAATACCCATTTTCTAAGAAAGAACTTTGTTAAACTAATAATAAAAACAACCTTTTTTTTCGGATAAAATTGATAGCCTTTACTAAATTATTACTCTTATTTTGGCCATTCTCTTTGTCTAGCGGTTAGCAATCCTGGTTATTTTTTATTAAATAAATTGTTTCTAAGATATAGGCAAATATATATTTATATTTTTTTATAAAGCTCTTTAAAAAATATTGTTTGTTATGCTCTTTGGTGGAAATAGATGTCCTTTCCTCGATGTTTCTGTTATAATGTGTACCGTTTCATTTATACCATTTCACAGTGTGTTTCTGCAACAATTTATATTATTTATTTTCACATATATTATTAGTTTCAAGTAAATGTCTTCATTTTAGGATAAAAATGAGTCTTACCTGTGAATCGTACTACTCTTTCTGAGAAGGTCCACAATTTTTTTTACAAATCAAATTCTAAAGGGAACCTATCCATTGTGGCTCACCCTCGTTCGGTCAAAAGAATCACTAAAGGCCTGTTGCTTCCGTCTATCTCCTTGTCACCGGACGTTAGGGTCTAACCAATGAAATGAACTGTTACCTTCAGTGATGGATCACCTGTCTCGAAACATCAACCCCCTCCCCCTTTCCCCTTCTTAAACTCACTCCCCCTCCTCCACAGACCAACGCAATCTGTCCGCTCTTTCAACTTTTCATCTTTTGATTGATCTTATACTTTCTATTATTATTATTATTATTATTATCATCATCCAAGTCGTCGTCTGGGGTAACTTACTATATTATTACATCGTCTGATGAAAAATAAACATATCTTTATAGATTTTATTTATGACTTGCATCATTGAAAGTTGCAAAACATGCCCCAAAGGTTGATGGGGGAAAAGGGGTCAACTGAAATTGATGTATCGTCTTAGACTGGGTCTATATTGATGAATAATGTATTAAGCTCAATTCACACTGTCGATGAAAATCGAGAGAATAAGACTAGGGTTACACAGGCGTGAATTTACTGCTTAAAAAAACGTGTTTTTTAACAGCTATAATGGCTTCTATTTTAAGCTGGCTACATAAGCAGTAAAATTCCCACTTTTGGGCAAGTGGGAAATTCAATTACGCACTCAAGGTTGAGACTAAAAAAATATTGTACTCAGCCTAAATATTAATACACATAAACTAAAATTAAACTATACAAACTAACAAATAAACCCCTTACAAAACTATGGAGACATTCAAAATTAAACTTAAACGAGCACATAAACTACGTAATCGATGCGGACAACCGCGGGTAGTAATATAACGCGTGTGGAGCCAGTGGAGAGTTACTGCTCGTAAAATGTAACCAGCCTTATTCTCGGGAAGTAAGACCTTGAAACTGCCGCGTTTTTTCGGACTGACGCAGGAAATTACAGCGCATGTAAGCTACCTCCCATCATTTAACGTTGGGTCTATTTTCTAGCAGTAAAAACCTGATGCTTGAAGCAGTAAATTCTTACCTGTGTAGACCTGGCGTTACATGCTCGATTGTCGCAGCAATTCACAAGCTTGCGCGAATTTATGTTGATCCATGATGTTTGCAACAATAGCTTGGAAATTATCCCCTGCTTCGGTGGTCACATGGTCTAGGCAAGGCGTCACCCTCTCGACAGACTGGACTGCCGATGACAGGGAGATTATTATTATTAGTAGTAGTAGTAGTAGTAGTAGTAGTAGTACCGCGTCTTACTACCCGTTCGGGCTATACGCACTTACGCTAATGTTTAATGGTAGAGTGATTGTGAGATGAAATGGAGGACCTACAGTTTAACGTGGGATCTGAACCACGGTGGAGGCCTGGCATTCCCCACATTCAGACAGGGAGATTGAAGGTTCTAATCCCAGTCGGGTGTACTGAGGGTGATTTTACCTAAATTATTTTACACTCTCCCTCCACGCAAATTTGAGTACATTTCCTTTAAGTTCAAAATTCCTCTTGCATAGCTCACTAGCTTAACTAGCCCACATGTGTATAAACTTAACAAGTAGTAAGACGGGGTGCTAAATAAAAAATCTGACCATCCACATATTGTATCTTCGAATACATAAGCAGCTATTTAAATTTAATCTATTCATACACCCTAGCTCAGTAGGTATTGTGTCTTCCCACTAAGATAAGGGTCCTAGGATCAATTTCCTGTAGGTGACCTTGTGGTCTAAGGGTAAGGTGTTGGACTTCTGGGCTGAGGTCCCGGGTACAATCCTTGGTCCCGGCACAGATTTATCTGATTACTAAACCCTTCCTTCACCTCTGACAAGACGTGTATTTATCGCAGCTTGTGAATGTGTGGAATGCCAGGCCTCCACCGTGGTTCGGATCCCACGTTAAACTGTAGGTCCTCCATTTCATCTCACAATCACCCTACCATTACACATTAGCGTAAGTGCGTATAACCTGAACGGGTAGTAAAACGCGGTGCTAGTAATAATAATAATAATAATAATAATAAATTTCCTGTAAGGAAGAAAAATGTATCATTAGTGAACAGGCTTCTTCCTTTGACAGTGATTAATTAATGGCTAGGGGGTTGGCTGTTGTGTTTGTTCTAGATTAAATTTAGTTTAGAAGTCGTGTGTCTATTTAATCATTTGGTTTCAAAAGGTGCACGACAAAGAGGCTTAACTAAAACTTTTTAAAAAATATTAAAGCTTAGTGTAAATATGAATGTTTGTATAACATTGTGCGGTATCGTGTTGTGAATCAAATCACAACAGTAAACGTAGCTGTCTTCTTGTTTTTTTGTATACGACCGATTGAGTCTTTTGGTTGTCTCTAACAAACAACTTTTATGGAGGAGAGCGGACACAGCTGATATTGTTCCTATAAGTGCTCGGTGACAATTATTGCAGCTCACGCTGATATTTTTATGATTTATTTATAGATCGTCACGTGACCACATTCCCGTGAAATAGTAACGAGTAATACATAGCACATAATGTGCTAAAAGGTTTAAACAATAGCTTCAACGATAGCGTATCTGACTGAAGGATAGCGTCTTTAACTGAAGGATAGCGTCCCTAGCTGAAGGATAGCGTCCCTAGCTGAAGGATAGCGTCCCTAGCTGAAGGATAGCGTCTCTTAACTGAAGGGTATCGTCCCTAGTTGAAGGATATCGTCCCTAGTTGAAGGATAGCGTCCCTAGTTGAAGGATAGCGTCCCTAGTTGAAGGATAGCGTCCCTAGCTGAAGGATAGCGTCCCTAGCTGTAGGATAGCGTCTCTTAACTGAAGGGTAGCGTCCCTAACTGAAGGGTATCGTCCCTAACTGAAGGATAGCGTCCCTAGTTAAAGGATAGCGTCCCTAGCTGAAGGATAGCGTCCCTAACTGAAGGAGAACGCCCTTAACTGAAGGAGAGCGTCCCTAGCTGAAGGAGAGCGCCCCTAACTGAAGTATAACGCCCTTAACTGAAGGATAGCGTCCCTAACTGAAGGATAGCACCCCAACTTAAGGATAGCGTCCCTAAATGAAGAATAGTAGATAGTGCAGAATTCATAATGGTGATACAACTTTAACGTTCTAGTTTATACTAATTATCCATGAAGTTGAACACAGGCGACTCTTGAACTTGGAACGTATCAGCAAATTAGAATGAGAGGAGCGGTTCTAGCCAATTTAACCGCCAGTACATACAACAGACGGAAGTGGCTCTTATGTTCATGTTTGAGACTTGTTTGTTTTGTGTTAGCCGTACTTGTTCGTAATTAACAAATTTTATTTGATGTGGCGACAAAAATTATGATTGCAAATATGATTGAATATAAGTGGGGAGTGTTGCATTTTTAAGTAGGCTTACGTTATTGTGAAGTTGGTCCATCCCTAACATTAATTACAGTAATTAAATAAAAAAATATATTTAAGAGGAGGCATTTTAGGTTAATTTTATTTTTCAAAATGTATACAGTTTAATGAACTTTGTTTTCTAAGTAAATAAATAATTTTAAAGACCTTAGCTAAAAGGTCAAAGAGTTTGGTCCAAATTCTAGAAATTTTTATTATTATTATTATTATTAGTACCGCGTCTTACTACCCGTTCGGGTTATACGCACTTACGCTAATGTGTAATGGTAGGGTGATTGTGAGATGAAATGGAGGACCTACAGTTTAACGTGGAATCCGAACCACGGTGGAGGCCTGGCATTCCCCACATTCACAAGATGTCTTGTCAGAGGTGAAGGAGGGGTTTGGTAATCAGATAAATCTATGCCGGGACCGAGGATTGAATCCCGGCCGCCAGCATAGAAGTCTAATTAATAAAGACAAGTGATTTGAGTAAAAATGTAATCACTACTTCAAATGAATTGTAAAAATGATACCTGATCACGGGAACCAAACCCAGGACCTTAAGCCTAGCGTGCCAATGCTCTTTCACTGAGACCCACCTCGGTGTCGTGGTTAGCTAACGCGCTGGTATCGTGTTGAGCTAGACTGCTAAGGACGGGGCGATCGAGGTTCGAATCTTGGTCGGGTGAACTGGAGGGTGTTTTCCCCCTAAATGGTTTTACCCTCTCCCTCCACGCAAATACGGACTTACTTCATCTATATTCAATCTTCCCCATTCCAAACCTATTAGTGTAATTAGTACATAAGCGTATAACTAGAACGGGTAGTAAGACTTGGCGCTGAACATCAATTCTATCACTGAGCTATCCAAGGACTATTCCGTGTTCAAGGTCATTCTTGACTCATAGTTTAAAGATGAGTCTGTGAGGGACGAGTAATTATAATAATCCAACCCCCGCCTCCCCCCCCAAGCTTCACCTTCCATACTTAATTGTATAATTCCATGGAGTCATCCCGTAAGAAAGTTACACTGACCAAGTGTTCGCCGCATGTTGGTAAAGATACTGCCAACATTTGTGGAGAGAGGGTGTCATGTGGTCAGTACAATGAACCCTCCGGCTGTTAATCTCAGTTTTCTAGACCAAAGCCGCTAATTCTTTATTCAAGTAGCTCCTTAAGTGTCGTCACGAAACTTGAGTTTATCCACTGCTTCACAGAAATATCCGGAAGCACCAGGGATCGAACCCTGGGCCTCTGAATTTGTAGTCAGGAACTCTGACCACTAGCACACACAAGCAGTCATTGCATTACTATCAAAAATAATAATTAATGTGTGTTAAGGTATTTTTGTATTTGGACTCTTACGATTTATATTTTACGGGTGACGGTAAACAATTTTTTTTTACATTAGAAATGATTTAATAAAATTTAGTAAAAAATATCAGTCAAATAAATATTCTTACAATTTGTGGTACTTTTATAATATAAAATACCCACCACGGTGGCGTAGTTGGCTGACGCGCTTATCGTGTTGAGCTGCTCGACCGCTGAGGACGGGGAGATCTGGGTTTGAATCTCGGTCGGTTGAACTGGGGGCGGTCTTTCCTAAATGGTTTTCCACTCTCCCTCCATGCAAATGCGGGTTCACTTCCTTTAATTCAACCTTCCCAATTCCTAATCCATTAGCGTAATTAGTGCTTAAAAGCGTATAAACGGAACGGGTAGTAAGACGTGGTGCTAAATAATAATAAATATAATATAATGTTGTTGACCTCGGGGGTCTTGGCGTAAAACGCTTTCCTTAGTACCCGATATTTGTGGGTTTAAACCCAGCTGGGGTCGAATAATTTTTATTGAGCGATAAAAAAATCCGTAGCACAACTTCCTTCGGAGGGGAAGTAAATCCATCAGTCCCATATCGATTGTGACATGTAAAAGAACCCTGGAACGCATGTAAAATAATTTTCACATTAAAACTGTAAGGCCCTTTCGATCTCGTTCATAGGAATTCTCGTTTGTTGATATAATCCATTGGTTCAGAAAGTTCACATTAGATACAATAAATAAAATATATAAATATTATTAAAGTCGTCATCGTTTACTTCTAATAGGGCTTATACACAATCATTCAGACTGTCAGTATTAATAAAGTAATAATTAATACTGACAGTCAGACTGGCCGTGTAGGGCCCTCTTAGTTTAAGCTTTTGTTTAATCTGTTCCGTCTACAAGAGCTTGATACTTTGGGCGCATTTTATGTAACATTTGTTTAAAGTAATCTTTGTACTTACAGCTCTCACCAATATTACCCTAATTTCTTTTATGATTTGGGTGACCTGGTGGTCTAGGGGTAAGGTGTCAGACTTCTATGCTGGCGTCCGGGGTTCAATCCTCGGTCCCGGCAAAGATTTATCTGATTACCAAACCCTTCCTTCACCTCTGACAAGACATCTTGTGAATGTGAGGAATGCCAGATCTCCACCGTGGTTCGGATTCCACGTTAAACTGTAGGTCCTTCATTTCATCTCACATTCACCCTACCATTACACATTAGCGTAATTGCGTATAACCCGAACGAGTAGTAAGACGCGATGCTAATAATAATTTATGATTTGATAAACTATATTCTGACATTGGTCTTAATAGTTTCATGTCAGCTGCTTGTATGTTGCTTAGTTAGTACCCAGTTTAACAGCACCACGTAAAAAATATTGGAACTGTCAAGATTTTTTAATGACATTTTGTCAAAGTTTACTTTCTTACTATTTTTAGTAATGTGCGTTTCATTGTGTCCAATTGATGTAGGAAATTAGCGAGTTTTATTTATTGAAACTTTGGTAGATCCTATGTGAGATTAAATTCCAAATGGTGAGAAATATCTGCTTCAACACAGTAAACCTTCCTTTAACTCCAAATTGTTACAACTGCTTAATTAGCCAAAATACAAAGTATGGCATTATTTTACTTCAATTCCAAGTTGTAAATAAATCGTATTTAAATATCAAGTACTGCATCATTTTTGGTACATTTCTAAACATATTTTTGTTTAAATAATACATTTTCTCATATATTAAAATTGTATTGTATTTTAGGTCCCCAAACTTTAAACTAAAATTTACTGCTGCAATCCTTCTTTGAGCTGAAAAAATTTAGAAGCACACAAAATGTTTAAAAAAAGATGTATATATTGTATTATTTAGGCTATATTTCGTCATACAATCAGAAAAATATTACATGGCAGATATTATTTTCTTACAAAAAAACGTTTTTTTTATTTTACTTCTAGATTAACAAGCTTTTACTTTACATTATTTTATTTTAATTTTTAAATATTTCACTCAAATTTGATCTTAATTTCATATTGTAAAAAAAGTTTATTTTGTTTATTTTTAAGGTAACAACTAACAATTGTCTAACAATTGTATTTTTTAACTTTAATGTATGGATTAACTTATTGTCTGACACCTTATTAGGTCAGTAGTATTCGTCTGCTTAGCTAAGGGTCCTGGGTTCAATCACTGGAATAGAAGTAAAAACTATATAATTTGTGAAATGTAGGTTTCTTCTTTCACAGTGATGAATTAACGGTATGGAGACTGGATGTTGTGTCTATTTTATATTTAAGTCAGTTTACAAGTTATGGGATGATATAATCAGTCAGTTTAGAAAGTTCCCGTTAAATACCCCTAACCAAATTTTATATTTGCTTATTTACGGATGTTACTTGTTTATTTGGGTCAAACTGCATTGAAATTCAACAAATTTTACTAATTTCTTGTTACAAAATTAATAAACTACTGTTATTTTGTTATGTTTAATGCACGACTCCGATGGAAGGTATATTTTATTCATGGAAAAAGATTACAAAAGGAAAGGTTCAGTTACCAAAGGTCTCCCCACTCGAAATGAAAGTTTCACGGACCCTTTTGTAGTATTGTGAGGTCATGGCCTGAAGACTCAACAATATCTCCAGTATTGAGAGATAGGAGGCTGAAAGGGAAGCCTTGCTTGGTTGAAAAATGAACGGAAGCTGTGTGCTCGCTAAAAGCTAGGACCTGTTGCTGGTTATGAGCGAGACTTCCTCCGGGAGATAGAAGAAAGCAGGAGCAGACAATACCGCCCTGCCCTACAACAGACAACAGAGGAATCAGGAACCGATCTATCACTTCCTTGCACATTACTTGGTTATCGGACCCTTGCTTGCACATTACTTGGTTGTCAGACCCTTGCTTGCACATTACTTGGTTGTCAGACCCTTGCTTGCACATTACTTGGTTTTCAGACCCTTGTTTACACATTTCTTGGTTATAAGACCCTTGTTTGCACATTACTTGGTTATCAGACCCTTGCTTGCACATAACTTGGTTATAAGACCTTTGCTTACACATTACTTGGTTATCAGACCTTTGCTTACACACTATTTGAGTATAAGACCCTTGTTTGTTCATTACTTGGTTATAAGACCCTTGCTTGCACATTACTTGGTTATCAGACCCTTGTTTGTTCATTACTTGGTTATAAGACCCTTGCTTACACATTTTTTTTATCGGGCACTTCATTGCACATTGCTTGGTTATAAGACCTTTGCTTGCAGATAACTTGGTTATAAGACCTTTGCTTACACATTATTTTGTTATCAGACCCTTGTTTGCAAATTAATTAGTTATAAGACCAGTGCTTGCACATTACTTGGTTATAATACCAGTGCTTGCACATTATTTGAGTATAAGACCCTTGTTTGTTCATTACTTGGTTGTAAGACCAGTGCTTGCACATTACTTGTTTATCAGACCTTTACTTGCACATTGCTTGGTTATAAAATCCTTGTTTGCACATTGCTTGGATATAAAACCCTTGTTTGCACATGACTTGGTTATAAGACCATTACTTGCACATAACTTGATTATCCATCACATCAACATCCATTCTCTGAAACTGCTTGGCCACCCTTGTTTGTTTATGGCACTGTTTGTTTGTTTGTTATCAGTGCGGACGGGGAGTACGTCGTCACCACCATGACGAAGGCCGTGTTACACTACACGGGACGTGTCGTATGGACACCCCCGGCCATCTTCAAGTCATCTTGCGAGATAGACGTCCGATATTTCCCTTTCGACCAGCAAACCTGCTTTATGAAGTTCGGTTCTTGGACGTACGATGGAGACCAGGTATGTTCGGACACCCCCGCAATAACCTCACTCGATTTATTTTATTATCTTACACCCGCCTCGGTGGCGTAGTAGGCTAAGAATTTTCATGATAAAACTAACCCCTGAAATTTATCCTTAATTTATGTTATTACTATTTATAAAATATCTTATTAGATTTTTAGTAATTAAAGCTACTGTGAATATATTTAAGAATTATTTATCTAGTGAGTTGAGTTCTAAGAATATATCAATCAAGAAATATGTATCTGCTGTATCAATATAAATAAAATATAATCGATCGTCAACAAAATAGAATATTATAATAATAAGTATTTTTTACAACAATATAGTATGAAGTACATAAATCTAATATAAATGTGTACGGTAAGTATTAAATATAAGGATTGCCTAAACTCAAGCTTTAAAGCGTCTTTAAAAGCAGGTATGTTACGAGTCATAGCTTATCTATGAGATATGCCATAGAGAAAATTTAATAATCAAAGTCAATCCCCAACAGCAGCACTTAGTGGAGGTTTGAAGAACTAATTTTATAAGCCCTGAATAGAGCACGAATCTGCTAGTCATTACTTATTTCATCCTTGACCACGTTAGTGTCTAATCTTTTGTTTCTGATGTAATCAACAATAACTGATATCAATTTATTTGTTTATGAGATTCATATTAATGAAGATATTAATACAATTGTGTGTATAGTGGTCGGTAAAATATTTATAGTGATGAGAATAATGTGTGTCCACGTGACGTAACTCGGCCTATATTGAATAATGGAGGAGAGGCACAAATGTGGACTTCCCCGTCCAACTCAGAGCGAGTTGTTCCTCGGCCACCTTCCTCCTCGAACCACGTGTTACATGAAACTGAAGATAATACTTCAGCGGATATTTATTGCTTCGAGTCTCAACCCTCAGTGCAATCTGTTCTTCAGAAGTGGAACTACACTTCTTTACGAGAAGAAACGCCATGCTCTGTCCAAATATTGGTTCGTCATCCATCCTTTCAGTAGTTTCAGATTATTCTGGGAGGTGTTCATGTGTTTTCCTTTCATTCTGTCGGCCCTTTTGGTCCCCTTCCTGGCTTCTTTCCAGACCACTCATTATAATGATTATAATTTAACGGTCTTGTTTGCGGTGATACTATTCGACACGTGTTTTATTTTGGATATGCTTCTAAATTTTTTGACCGGCTACACACTTCCAGACACCAAAGAGATTATCCTGGAGCCCAAGAGGATAGTCTCCCGGTATCTTACGACGCGTTTTTATTTTGATTTTACCTCATCTTTCCCTATAGAGTTGTTTACATACACTTTTTGGACAGAGACAAAGAGAGTAGACACTAGCATTTGGTTAATGTGTCTTTATTATCTCATCATTTTATTCAAAATGTGGAGGATACCGATTCTAATCAAATACATCCAACGCAACGTCGACATATTTCATCTTAGCCACCAAGTGTTCGATACAGTTCGTATATGTATAATAGCTCTTGTATATTTCCACTGGATGACTTGCCTTCATATAATTATTAACTTTAAATTTAGAGGTAGTACCATCGCACAAGACTCTTGGTTGATAGTACACGGTATTTATAAACTCAATCAATTTGGTCAGTATCAACACGCTTTACTAAGGACCATATCCTTGACGTTTAGCGTCGATTACGGGCACAAACCGACGGACCGCCCTATAGAAATGGCGGTGATCTGTTTTAACATAATCACAGGTTCGTTTATCCTAATCTTACTGATTGTTCACACCGTCCAAACAATTTTGCTCATGTTTTCTTCAAGGTTGAAATACGCCGAGGTTCTCAGAGAAGTGGAAGCTTTTTTAAAGAACAAAGAAATGCCTTCGACGACCAGAAAACGTTTGCTTAGCTACTATGAATACGTATTTCAAGGGAAGTACTTTAACGAGAAAGCAATAATGAATAATCTACCAAAACATTTTCGGAAGGAGGTCACCATGCACATGTGTAGCCGTTTAATAAATCAAGTGGATATACTGAGCCTATTAGGGCCGGACAAGATCTCTAATATTGTATCAGAGATGAAGTGTGAAGTGTTTTTACCAAGGGACGTGATCGTGAAGGCAGGGACGCTCGATAACTGCATGTATTTCATAGTTTGCGGAACGGTCTCTGTGACTACGTCCACCGGTAAAGAGATCTGTCATCTGAGCGACGGAGATTACTTCGGAGAGGTCTCTCTGGTGACCTTCAAAGAACAGCGGACACTGACCATGGTGGCTGTCGAGATAACCGAGGTGTATCGTCTCGAACACGCGGACTTGAGGAGAGTCCTCTTGCCCTATCCTGAACTCTATGAGAACATTAAGAAACTCTCCATCAAGAGAAGAAAGTATACTCTAGGGCTGGAGCAACAGTTCAGGGAATACTTGGTCCGATCTTCTCAGTTATCATTGTATGACGATTAAATATTTGTTCTTTGTACTAAATTAATCATTACATTATTATCTAGTAAATAAATGTATTTTTTTTAAATAATTTTCATATTTATTTGGTAAAGAGTAATACATGATAAAATTATATCTTCGTTGTTATTATTTTCTTCCATTCTCCTTATTTGAGCCTTTGTCTTCTATGACGACATATTTCGTTGTTATATGTTATATTCCGGTTTTATTTATGATCAAGATGATTTATTCTAAATACATGTTATCGGGAGGTTTGTGAAATTTTGAAGTATTATTATGTAAGAAACTTTTTTACATAATACTACAAAAATTATTATCATTATAATTAAGACCTTAAGATTGTGTGACATCAATAATAGCACTGAAACATGTCGTCATAGAAGACTAAAGGCTTAAATAAGAATAAAAGAATAATATGGAAGAGATAATTTTATCAAATAATTGTTTGTTATAACTTAATAAATCTTTTAAATCTATAATCTGGTTAATCCATCTTTAAAAGCATTTCCCATTAGCGTTTGTATATCGCGGATTGTTACCAGTGAAAGAAAGAATTGACATAACTGTACTATAATTGACATAGCTGTACTAGAATTGACATAGCTGTACTAGAATTGACATAGCTGTACTATAATTGACATAGCTGTACTGGAATTGACATATATGTACTAGGATTGACATAGCTGTACTGAAATTGACGTAACTGTACTAGAATTGACGTAACTGTACTAGAATTGACGTAGCTGTACTAGAATTGGCATAGCTGTACTAGAATTAATTAATACATGTCTTGTCAGAGGTGAATGAAAGGTTTGGGCCAACAGATAAATCTGTGCCGGGACCGAGGATTGAACCCCGGAGGAGCCCCAACACAGAAGTATGACACCTTACACCTAGACCACCAGGTCACCTATGAACCAAAATAGTGATTGCCAAATTGAATATAAGGATATAATATAACTATATTTATTTATTTTTCTTGCCTGCTTTATCTATGCCTACGTTAGGAACTTATAGGTGTCATTTAGCCATTAATCGGTGTTAAAATACTGTTTAATAGCTCTTCTAAAAATGATATATATTAAACTATTTCATATAGTTAGAGATTTAAAAATATATCCATATAACGTTATATTAAAATGTTATTCTTCCTCTATTTTTTTTAAAGATACGAATGCTATTGTATGTGTGGAGGTCAAATTGAAGGAGATTTGACTTTCGACCTTTAGAAGTTTCACAAGGCCGTATTAAAAATAAAGTATTTAAAATGAAAGGTTCATAACCACTTGTAAATAGTATGACGTCCTAAACTCAAAGGTTATCCTTCTACCTCTATGGCGCCTGGTTTATTGGAATATCTGGAATATTCCATCGGAGTGAGCCAGTTTGAGCCGGAAATGAAAGGTTTCCTGTTTAGGCTATGAGCCCTAATAATGTTTCCCCCAACCCTTGATGGAATCATGGAGCCAAGATTGTGGGGGACTGATAATTCAAGTCGGATATTTGGTAATGAATGACTTGCTCTCCCTAGAAAAACAGAATCGGTCTATGGGCCAGTCATTTATATTTAAGGGTGAGATGAGGTTTTTTTTATATAAAATATGATAGAAATAGAAATATTCGAATATTAAGAACTGATATTGATTAAAAAATCAAGGAATTAGTCTTAGAACGTATTTATCAACGTGACTTTTTTTATAACGGTTTATTAAACTTAACCCGCTTCACTGACCACGTGGTCTAACGCGCTACTCTTGCAGTAGACTAGACTGGCGATGACGTGGGGACCGAGATTCGAATCTCAGTCGGGCGTACTGGGGCAGGTGGTTTTTACAAAATTGTTTTCAACTCTCCCTCCACGCAAATTCAGGTACGCTTCCTCTAAATATATATTTCCTAATACCTAAAAATATTATCGTAATTAGTACATAAGCGTATAACCCGAATGAGTATTAAAGACGTGGTGCTAAAAATAATAAAATCACTTATTAATGGATTAGGTAAAGGCGTAATTAAGAGAAAATTTACCAGCATTTTCGTGGAGGTGGGAGTGGGAAGCCATTTTAATAAAAGAAAAAATCCCGCCATTTTTACACCTATCTGAGATCATATACCCCCCCCCCAACCCATTTTATCATCACTTGCAAACAAGACAATATGAGCTTGACGTTCAGTACGTGCTGCACCAACTGGCGCGAGTAGTAAAAGGGTTTATTTATCCAACCGACCTCTGGAAAAGAAGCATTTGTTTATATTGTGGAGGTTATAAATTTGGAACACGCTGTAGATCTCAAGCACGCTGTCATCCGGTTTCCATGGCGACGGGAAGCACGCCTGAGGGTAAAGAGAGCCAGCCCCTCTTATTTAGGGGACGGACATTTTAATTATCACCTGTAATCACTAAGGATCACAGTTCAGTGGTGTAAGGAGAGAGTGAGTGAGTGAGGGGGGGGGGTGAAGATTACCGCCTTAAACTCTCCTCTTCCCCACGAGAGTCCTCTTCATACTTCCGCCAACCCCTTCTTATCTTTTCATCACCACGCCACTTGATCATGAACTGTAGGACTCTTAAACGTTCTCTAAGCGAATGATTAAGAAACTAAAATCAGTTTTTATCTGGGTTTTTTTTCTATAAACTAAATTATAGCGGGCTACCTATATTTATATGAAGTGCTCTTAAGAGCGCCGCCTACTCGAAAGAAACTATTCTCACACTGCAGTATTTCATATTTATTTAAATAGGGCTTTATTACGTTTGTCATGTCCAATCTTCATAGGAAGAACTTTATACGAAACGTATAAATGTTACAAGATCTATTTTCACGTATTCATAACGACAGGTCACGTGATCTCTTGCTGTAACTTTTGATAACTATTATCATTACCTATAAAATAACAATAATAAAACAGTGAAATGTTATCAATTTTTGGCCACAAAAATGTATTAGTATATTTTTTTTTACTAAAATACTTTTCCTATGAAAATTGAAATGTAAACATTTGATTTGATTTCATAAACGTGATATTTTTTTGCAAGCCACATCGTTGAAAATAACCAATTTCATCTTTTTATGATAAAAAATTGTAATAAAAATAAGATGTGAGTTTTTCTAATCCTATGTAGCGAGACTTAATAATATTTCTCACTTCTATGTTGGCGTATATAACCAATTTCTTACGTAACGCGTTTTATATGGAAGTCTTAGACTCGTCTTTTTTCTCTCCTCCATTTCTCTCTCCCATGGAGTCAGCCCACAAGCTAGCTATACCGACCGGGTGGCCGCCGTATGTTGGTGAAGATAGTGCCAACATTTGAGGATAGAAAGTGACATGTTCAGCGCAACGGCCGTTAATCTCAGTTTTATATACTGGACACACTATTTTCCCAATTCAAGGAACTTCTCAACCGCCTCGGTGGCCGCGTGGTCTAATCCGTCATTCTCGCAGTAGACTAGACGGTCGATGACGGTGAGATCAAATTTCTAATCTTGTTCAGAAGTACTGAGGTTGGATTGTTTCCAAAATTGTTTTCCACTATTTCTCCACGCAAACGCGGGCACACTTCCTATAAATATGACCACCCCAAACCATAATACCATTAGTTTAATTAGTACATAAGCGTATAACCCGAAATGGTAGTAGGATGTGGTACTAACAAAAAAAGAAAAATGAAGAGTTATTTCTAAGTGAGTCACGTTAATATGCAATCCAGGTGACCTGGTGGTCTAGGGGTAAGGCGTCTGACTTCTATGTTGGGGGTCCGGGGTTCAATCCTCGGTCCCGGCACAGATTTATCTGATTGCCAAACCCTTCCTCCACCTCTGACAAGACATTTTGTGAACGTGGGGAATGCTAGGCCTCCACCGTGGTTCGGATCCCACGTTAAACTGTAGGTCTTTCATTTCATCTCACAATCACCCTACCATTGCACATTAGCGTAAGTGCGCATAACCCGAACGGGTAGTAAGAGGCGGTGCTAATAATAATATGCAGTCTAATACGGTACGTTATTGCAGACGGTTCAATAACAATCAAATCAACGTAAATTCTCTTATCACTCATTCTTCACTTTTACTTATTATCGTTCTTAAATACAGCCTTTATTTTATTTTGTTTTCATTATTTAAGGCCCTTAGCCATGTCGAGTGCAAGTCTAAAACCTATTTTGTGTAATGGTGGGAGGGAGGGTGAAAGGCGTGGCGGGGCTTCACAACCGACCAAAGTATCCTTCCACGCCAACAAGAACAGTTGAATCACGGAAACAGTAGATGGCGCTAGCTACCCAACAGGTCTTGCGGGAAAATCATACGTTTGGAAATATCAATTTTTCTCGAGAACAAGTGAAATTTTTATGTTAATATTTTCAACACCTCTTCTAAGATAATGTATCAATGTTTATTAGGTGTTACATTTTCTTATTTTTTGTTATGCATCCAACAGCTTTCTATTGAAAAATGTCAATTTTATCGATATTTGATTACTGTTAAAACTATAGAGAAAATGTTTATACATAAAAAGTATAACTTAATCAACATGCTTCTATTATTGAACAAACCGTTTCCGAAAAGAAAATTGCAAAACTATAACAATTCTTGAAGAAAACCGTTTGTTCCCACGGCTCTGTATTTCCTCGCTAAATGAAAAGGGCCAATCGCCTTACTGTTAGTTATTGTGTTGTCCGCAGATTGACCTCAAGCATATCAACCAGAAGTTTGGCGACAACAAGGTGGAGTTTGGGATCGACCTGAGAGAATACTACCCGAGCGTGGAATGGGACATCTTGGGTGTACCTGCAGAGAGGCATGAGAAATATTACCCATGCTGTGCGGAGCCTTACCCAGGTAACGAAATAACCATGGTAATTATACAGGACCTACTGCTTACTGCATTTACTGAAGTAATATTTTTATTTATTTAGAATAAAAAAAAGAAAGGATTTGTTGCTTTATAAAAACTACACTCAAGGGAAAAATTATTGGTAAAATTGTCTGATGTTTATAATAAATAAATTGTTGAGACTTAACATAAAAATTAAACTAAACGGATCTTACTAAAGCAAGATTTGATTATTTTCCAGAAAAAATTTCAAAAAATTGTAAATAAATCAATGGACATTAAATCACGTTTCCTTACATCCCACCTTAACCGCGTCTCCAGTTGACCTGGTGGTCTTGGAATAAGGTGTTGGGCTTCTGTGCTGGAGGTCTGGAGTTCAATCCTCGGTCCCGGCACAGATTTATCTGATTGCCAAACCCTTCCTTCACCTCTGACAAGATATCTTGTGAATGTGGGGAATGCAAGGCCTCCACCGTGGTTCGGATCCCATGATAAACTGTAGGTCCTCAATTTAACTTCACAATCACCCTACCATTACACATTAGCGTAAGTGCGTACAACCCGAACGGTTAGTAAGACGTGGTGCTAATTATAATAACAGCGTTACCTGCTTGGTGACTTCGAAGCTATTTTGCGAAGCGTGTTTCATCTTAGCCTTGACAAACCTAGGCACTCCAAACAACATCAAATTTCGATATTCGAGTGTACAAAATTCAGAGGCGAAAGTAAATGAGAGTTTCACTCTGCGAGGCCTCTTGTTCTTATGCTGAAGACACTTGCTCCTCTTCCGCTGACGAGTATACACACTCTCTACTATTGGCGCCTGGACCGTTTTGGCTTGCATCTCAAAATTACCTCTATCCTGTTTCTTATTCTAAATATACATTTGCTTCTACGGACTTATTTAATCTACGTCCTGGTAAAAAGATTCCTGCAGGTTTTTTTTAAGAAACCAAATATCTTGAGTTGTAGACCAGTAAAAAAAAGTTTTAAAAAACTAATTAAAGATCGAAAACATTTATTTTGTGGTAATGCAATACTAACTTAAATAATTTATTTAATACTATATGCTTTTTGTTTTTATGTTATATATATATATATCTTGTAGCTCTTCCAACAAAACGTAAACACATTAACATGGGAGATGCTGTTTTGACTTTCCGTGAAGTCAGAGGTAGGCAACTACGTTAATTTTTAAAGATAGTAAACTTATCTTGAATTAATATTCTCAGCGGAACGCTCAATACCAAACAGATATATTGAAAATCTTAAATCAAGAACTATGAAAAAGGATAGATATAATAAAAGAAAGTAAGTTGAAGATAAAAAAATGAAGATGAAAACTGACGAAGAATAGGGAATATTTATTCACTAAAAAATGCTATTAATAAGTGGTTAATACTTGAATGACCTTTAACATCGTTTAGGGGCGCCCTGGTGGTCTAGGGGTAAGGTGTCAGACTTCTGTGATGGCGGCCGGGGTTCAATCCTCGGTCCTGGAACGTATTTATCTGATCACCAAACCCTTCCTTCACCTCTGACAAGACATCTTGTGAATGTGGGGAATGCCAGGCCTCCACCGTGGTACCATTACACATTAGCGTAAGGGCGTATAACCCGAACGGGTAGTAAGACGCGGTGCTAATAATAATAATAATAATAATAATAACGTTTAGATGAAATCTAGGCCATAAGGAGTCTAAATAAGAATAATGGTTAAACATTAAACATAAGGAGAAATTAAATTGGTGCATGGATATAATACATAGAATTGTCAGAATAATCCGAAAAATGTTGATGGACATTAAAAATTAATGAAATTTAAGTGAACAGTAAAGTCAAAGATAAAAAGAATAAAAAAACACATGAAAACATTAAAATTAAGACAGGATATTTTATGAATAACTAATATAATTTAAGGTTAAAGGTAAAAAAAAATACATTAAAATTAAGACAGGATGTATTAAATGAATTGTCTAATATAAATTTAAGGGTGAAATGTCGAAAAGATGTTTATAAATTAACTTTCTGTCTCCAAGTAGAAGTTAAAAGTCAAAAACCAGAGGAAAGTAAACTGGGAAACAGAATTATGTCAGACATAATTTTAATAACTCAAGTTAGAAAAAAATACCTTGAGTGTCCGTCAAGCGGACAGCAGCCTCCAAGCAAACCTTTGAAGCTGCCGCGTCTCTTGAGGGGTTTGGGGGGGTGGGAGGGACGGAGGGGATGAAGTGGTGGTAAGGGCGGGATATTGGGAAGTTCGGCAAAAATGTATATGTTGTGATTTGATTTTTTAAATTTATTTATTGCTCATGAAGTAATGATGTAGGTTAGGTCCAAAATGACCCGCCTCGGTGGCGTAGTTGGCTAACGCGCTTGTCTTGTTGAGCCCGACTGCTGAGGACGGGGAGATCGAGGTTCGAATCTCAGTCGGGTGAACTGGGGGTGGTTTTTCCTAAACGGTTTTCCATTCTTCCTCCACGCAAATGCGGGTTCACTTCCTCTAATTCAACCTTCCCAATTCCTAATCCATTAGAGTAATTAGTACTTAAAGCGTATAACCCGAACGGGTAGTAAGACGCGGTGTTAAATATTATTATTATTAGGTCCAAAATAAGTTACCCACTTCGGTGGCCACATGGTCTGGACTGCCGATCCCTATAAATAAAATTCCATGGTTTCAGCTTACAATCAAACCATACTGACAGAGCGACCATCATCTATTGATGAAGATAGTGTCAACTTTCACGTATAGAAGGTGCCATGTGGTCAGCACAACGAACCCTCCGCCCTTTTAATCTCAGTTTTTTTAAACTGGTGTCGCTAATTTTTCAATCGACTAGTTCATATGGCCACACGAGGCCGAGTGGAACCACTGATTCACAGGGAAACAAATATCTGGAAGCGTTGTAAATCGAACCCGGTGCCTTTGGATCTGAAGCTAGGAGCTCTGATCACTATACCACCGAGGCGGTCTGAATTTCTCTCTATAGAATATAAAATTTCCCAACTAGTTTAACTCGAATACAATTAGTAGATCAGTTTTCGAAGGCTAAATAAAGCACGAGAAATTATTCTTAAAGTTATTGTTTCTGTGTATATATATATAAATTTGTATTTTTATGTTTGTATTTTTGAGAAAATATATTTTTAATTAATATCAAAAATAATGTTTCTTATATAAATACATTAAAAATTAGGGATTTTATTTATGTCTTGAGGGGAAGAGAGGAATTTTAATATTTTCCTAGGGTGGCCCTGCCTTGATGCGATAGCTGTTTCTTTTTTTTTCTTTAAAGACATCTTCTTCAACATCACGCTCCGTCGGAAGACCCTGTTCTACACCGTGAACCTGATTGTCCCCTGCGTGGGTATCTCCTACCTGTCGGTGCTGGTGTTTTACCTTCCGGCTGACTCCGGAGAGAAGATCGCCCTGTGCATCTCCATCCTACTTTCTCAGACCATGTTCTTTCTGCTCATCTCTGAGATCATCCCTTCCACTTCCCTGGCCCTACCCCTCCTGGGGAAATACCTACTGTTCACCATGCTGTTGGTAGGCCTGTCCGTCGTCATCACCATCATGGTGCTCAACGTCCATTACCGGAAACCCAGCACACACAAGATGGCGCCGTGGGTCAGGAAGGTCTTCATAAGGAGGTTGCCGAAACTCCTGTTCATGAAGGTACCGGTGTGTTCCCCTTTTTTTTAATCACACATCGGGCAGTTTTTTTTAATTTCCAAACAAAACAAAAGAGCGTGTTTATGAGCACGCCCATCGGCTGGAAAACAATTGAAGGTCAAGCAAACTATGGACGGATTCAGATAGGAGGAAACCTATTTGACAACTACAAACTATACCAGTGGTAGATAGTATGGAGCTCATTATGATGACGACAGTTCCCAGATGCATAGAGATTAAAATTTATGGAGTGAGCTGTTGTCATTCTGATGATAAAAGTTCTTAGATGCATAGAGAATAACATGTATGGAGATAGCTGTGTAATTCTGATGATAAAAGTTCTTAGATGCATAGAGATTAAAATGTATGTAGTGAGCTGTTGTCATTCTGATGAAAAACGTTCTTAGATGCATAGAGAATAACATGTATGGAGATAGCTGTTGTCATTCTGATGATAAAGTTCTTAGATGCATAGAGAATAACATGTATGGAGATAGCTGTTGTAATTCTGATGATAAAAGTTCTTAGATGCATAGAGATTAAAATGTATGTAGTGAGCTGTTGTCATTCTGATGATAAAGTTCTTAGATGCATAGAGATTAAAATGTATGTAGTGAGCTGTTGTCATTCTGGTGATAAACGTTCTTAGATGCATAGAGAATAACATGTATGGAGATAGCTGTTGTCATTCTGATGATAAAAGTTCTTAGATGCATAGAGAATAACATGTATGGAAATAGCTGTTGTCATTCTGATGAGCTTCATATTATCGGCACTAAAACCATTTTTACATATTACTACGTAAAGGCATGTGATCTTTAGATTTCACTTTTCATAATTATATAATATGAATACTAATGAAATAATAATATTACAATAAAACGAGTCGTAGCCAATCAAAAAATCGTCCAAGCTAGCTTTCTTTACCGTCTAAGTCACAGTTTTTGTCATGAATTCGTAAATTTGAAACACAATACTTAGATTCAGGAATTGGTTGGAATTTTTTTTGGTATGATTTTAGTACAATCCTACAGCTCAAAAGATATTTTATTTAAATAAACAATATCCAAATATTTGTTATGACATCTATAGCTTGGTTTTAATAGCATTCATACAATCACAGACTAACGTAAAGTATTTATCTTTAGATTTTGCAGCTCCACTATTGAAAATTTGTATCGACTTTGATATGCGGATTACATTTTTTTTAGAGGGATAGTTTAAAGTTGGTATTGTAAAACTCATGATAATAAATTGTCGTTTTATGAAATAGCTGTTTACTCTTTCTATGAATATTTATGAGTTACCCGGTGTGAACGAAATTATGAAAATCGATCGGGTGGGTAGTGCTGGGCTACATGAATAAACAATTGAAAGGTATCGCTTCTTGTTTTAAATATTATATTCTAGGTCAGGGGCTCCCAAACTTCTTGATTGGCGTACCCACCATTACAATTCCCGTAATTTGTAGTACCACCAATGTAATTTTGAATATTTACTATTTTGGTACATTTATAATGGTTCCCAGGGGCAACTTCACAGGGCGGTCCAAGCTTGAATCAGTTGTTAAAACCCTCCAAAGACTGTTTAAATCTTTTTGACTTTTTGGCTGAAATTGGTCTTAAATATTTGATCAGTTCCTACGTTTTTACGACGTTAATTCGCTTGTCTTGTTTTTCTTCTCGCGGTCTACCACCAGGAATAATTTGTACGTGCCACAGATGGTACTCGTACCACAGTTTGGGAACCTATGTTCTAGATTATATCAACGTTGGCCGAAAAAAATATACGTTTGTACTTTCTATAAGTTTCTTCCTACTAGAATCCTACTGTAGTTTTCAACTGGTTTCAATTATATAAATGAAACAATGTGGATTATTGTACGTAACCGCAATGTTTCAACTGATTAAGGTGGGAGAGTACGGAAAGCGAGAGAATACACGAGATTTTGTAGTTTTTATATAAAAAACTTTTTTTTTTATGAAAATAGATCAAATATGGCTCCAGTAGAAACCTAGAGCTTAATTCTACTCACGCGGTGATATCAACAGTTGTTGAATATATGTCGAGGATTGTCCTGGAATTTATTGACCACTTTTCCTCTTCATTTAAAAAGTTTCTCATCTAATGCCGCTATGCTCATGACAGATATCCCACAACTGTTTATATCACCATATGAAGAAAATTGAACTCTATGCTTATACAGGAGAAATATTTAATTTATTTTGACGGGAAAAAAAAATTTTTTTTAATAAAAACTTCAAAAATACTGTTCCTTTTTCGCGTCCCCTACACTCCCACCTTAAATAAAATCATTTAATTTTAGCTCCACAGATGAATGTATATCACAAACACGGATTATCTTTATGTGGAAAAACATGGCTCTATAACGAGTGTAAAGGTAGTGTTCAAATCCTTACAAGAAATGATCCCTTGTGACCTTGATATGCCTTCTACTCGCGTTGGGGATCGCGCGATCTAAGGCGTCAGGCAAGTGACGCGTTAGGTCACGTGACCACTGACGTGGATATTACCAATATCAGATAAGCAGTTACCGTTTTAATTGTTTATCTTGTTCAACTTACCTGAGCTGAGCTCTAGCCTATCTTTCTCTTCCTCAACTTTCCATATATGAGCTCTAAACGCTTTTCCTCGTCCTAAACTGAGCTCCAGCCCTTCCATTTCCCTCTCAACTGAGCTCCAGCCTTTTATCTCCCCCTCAACTGAGCTATAGCACTTCCATTTCCCTCTCAACTGAACTCTAGCCCTTCCATTTCTCTTTCAACTGAGCTCTAGCCCTTCCATTTCCCTCTCAACTGATATATAGCACTTCCATTTCCCTCTCAACTGAGCTCTAACCCTTCCATTTCTCTCTCAACTGAGATATAGCACTTCTATTTCCCTCTCAACTGAGCTCTAGCCCTTCTATTTCCCTCTCAACTGAGCTCTAGCCCTTCCATTTCCCTCTCAACTGAGCTCTAGCCCTTCCATTTCCCTCTCAACTGAGCTCTAGCCCTTCCATTTCCCTCTCAACTGAGCTCTAGCCCTTCCATTTCCCTCTCAACTGAGCTCTAGCCCTTCCATTTCCCTCTCAACTGAGCTCTAGCCCTTCCATTTCCCTCTCAACTGAGCTCTAGCCCTTCCATTTCCCTCTCAACTGAGCTCTAGCCCTTCCATTTCCCTCTCAACTGAGCTCTAGCCCTTCCATTTCCCTCTCAACTGAGCTCTAGCCCTTCCATTTCCCTCTCAACTGAGCTCTAGCCCTTCCATTTCCCTCTCAACTGAGCTCTAGCCCTTCCATTTCCCTCTCAACTGAGCTCTAGCCCTTCCATTTCCCTCTCAACTGAGCTCTAGCCCTTCCATTTCCCTCTCAACTGAGCTCTAGCCCTTCCATTTCCTTCTCAACTGAGCTCTAGCCCTTCCATTTCCCTCTCAACTGAGCTCTAGCCCTTCCATTTCCCTCTCAACTGAGCTCTAGCCCTTCCATTTCCCTCTCAACTGAGCTCTAGCCCTTCCATTTCCCTCTCAACTGAGCTCTAGCCCTTCCATTTCCTTCTCAACTGAGCTCCAGCCCTTCCATTTCCCTCTAAACTGAGCTCTAGCCCTTCCATTTCCTTCTCAACTGAGCTCCAGCCCTTACATTTCCCTATTAACTGAGCTATGGCCCTTCCATTTCCCTCTAAACAGAGCTATAGCACTTTTATCTCCCCCTCAACAGAGCTATAGCACTTCTATATCCCCCTCAACCTACATGTTATGCACTCTAGCCACTCTATCTTCATAAAGCTACCCGATCTGAGGTATATCCATTCTATCTCTAACTCAACTCACTCGACCTGAGCTCTAACCACTCTATCTCCGCGCACAGGTTCCAGAGCAGCTCTTGCAGGACCTCGCGGCCAATAAAAAGTTCCTCAAAGCGAACAAGTCCCGGCTGAATGCGGCGGCGGTGGCGGCGGCAGCAGCCTCGTCCTCGGTGGCGTCCTCTCCCGACTCTCTGAGGCACTTCCACCAGAGGCCAGGGGGGTGTAACGGGCTTCACTCTTCCACCAGCACCGGGGTCACCAACAGGTGTGTCCGTCAATACTCGGCCTTGTCGTAGGCTTAAACAGCTTCTAGACACATTATCCTTGCCTACAACATGGATGGAAAGTTAGAGGCCTCATCTCTTGTCATTGTATCCTCAGGTTTGGAGGCCTAGTAAGAGGCTTCAATGTCATATATATATATATATACACTAGCCTTGCCTCCAACCTGGATGGAAACCTAGAGGCCTCATCTGACATCCTTGCCTCTTGTCATTGTATCCTCAGGTTCGGAGGCCTGGTAGGAGGCTTCAACGGCCTACCCGCCGTGGTGGGTCTGGACGGGAGCCTCAGTGACGTCGGGGTCGGTAAGAAGAAGTACCCCTTCGAACTGGAGAAGGCGATACACAACGTAATGTTCATCCAGCACCACATGCAGAGACAGGACGAGTTCGACGCGGTGAGCTGGACACCGAGTCCCGTATGCAAGGATGATGCCGATCACGGCCAGAGTACTGGCTGAGCACTAGCAGAGCATGAGGCCTGTCGTGAGAACAGCTGTCTCGATCGTCTATGCGCGCAGCGCCGTGTTGTGGAAATATCCTCCGAATACGGGCAGAGTATAGCCTGAGCCAGCCCGGGACCAGACCTTGGCGAGACTATAGATCGTACTTGCACGAGGCTCATACTCTGCCTGAACTCTGGCTGTGCTCAGCATCGTCCTTGCATACGGGCCCGACTGTCTCGTCATACACATCCTGTACTTGTCTACTGTTACCGTGTGAACGTCACACTATCTTGCCCTTTTCCATTCTACAACCCTACCCCCTATTCATCTCTCGCACCTCTTCTCCTTTTATTCTATTCTTCCACATCCTGTTTAGCTTTCTCTTGCCCTCTGACCCAAGCCTCTGTTCATCTCTCACACCTTTTCTCCTTTTATTCTATTCTTCCACATCATTTTCAACTTTCTCTTGCCCTCTGACCCAAGCCTCTGTTCATCTCTCACACCTTTTCTCATTTTATTCTATTCTTCCACATCCTGTTTAGCTTTCTATTGCCCTCTGACCCAAGCCTCTGTTCATCTCTCACACCTTTTCTCCTTTTATTCTATTCTTCCACATCATTTTCAACTTTCTCTTGCCCTCTGACCCAAGCCTCTGTTCATCTCTCACACCTTTTCTCATTTTATTCTATTCTTCCACATCCTGTTTAGCTTTCTATTGCCCTCTGACCCAAGCCTCTGTTCATCTCTCACACCTTTTCTCCTTTTATTCTATTCTTCCACATCATTTTCAACTTTCTCTTGCCCTCTGACCCAAGCCTCTGTTCATCTCTCACACCTTTTCTCATTTTATTCTATTCTTCCACATCCTGTTTAGCTTTCTATTGCCCTCTGACCCAAGCCTCTGTTCATCTCTCACACCTTTTCTCCTTTTATTCTATTCTTCCACATCATTTTCAACTTTCTCTTGCCCTCTGACCCAAGCCTCTGTTCATCTCTCACACCTTTTCTCATTTTATTCTATTCTTCCACATCCTATTTAGCTTTCTATTGTCCTCTGACCTGAGCCTCTGTTCACCTCTCGAACCCTTTCTCCTTTTATTCTATTCTTACACGCGTTGATTCATCTCAACATTAATTACACTATGGCCCTATCCTATAAGCTGCACCATAGTGTAATCTGTCAAGGTAAAATTACACTGTGGCCCTATTCTGTAACCTGCACATTAGTGTAACCAGTAAAGGTAAGTTTGCTGGATTTCAGGGTAAATGAATAATTGTAGGTTCTTGAGAAATTATAATACAGTGGAACCTGACCCATTAGAACTTCCGTGATTTGAAATCGTCTTTCATTCGAAATTTTCCCCCGGTCCTGTGAATTTTGTTTTAAAATAATGTTAAAAATTTGAGGATAGTTCGAATTTTGTTTTGGTTAGTTCGAAATTTTCTTAGGTTGTAATGTACTATGCAGTATTGTTTTCCTACTTATAGTTGCGGCCCAGTGGTGTTCTATTTTTTGAAACAGGGGAGGTGACGTTGGAAGGTGGTCATTACCTCTCGTCACACCTCTCCTCATCTCCCGCTCACCCATACATCTTTGTTTACCCTTACAATTCTGTACTCCGTTATTCAAGGTCAAACCACTTGGTCGGTTACTTGCGCTGTTTTTAGTGATTCGGTCGTAGCGATATTCTTGTGACGTGTTTTGTTGTTTAGTTTTTGTTTAATGTTAGTTTTGTTTAGTACATACTGTATGGTAGTGTTTGTGTGTATGTGTGTATCGTGATGTCACTGTCCAAGCCACAGTCCTATAAATCATTAACTTTGGCCGAAAAATTAGCAGTGATAAAGAAAGTGGAAAAGAGAATTCCTTTTAAGAAACTTTATTTAATTCGATAATTTGGATATTCGATTTTTTTTTTCCTGGTTCCTTCCAGTTCGAATTATTCTGGTTCTACTGTATAACGAAGTCAGTGGAATTAGTTCAACGAAATTTTGTAAATAAATTTAAGTTAGAGAAAGAAATGTTAAGGAATTTTAAAAGTTGTTTTTATTTCTCGTCATATTCCACAAGTGACAATCTGCTTGTATCATAGCTTTGAATGTTTTACTTTACCCCCCATTTAACATTTACAATGTTGTCCATTCATACAGGAAGACCAGGACTGGGGGTTTGTGGCGATGGTGCTGGACAGATTGTTCTTGTGGATCTTCACGATAGCGTCCATCGTCGGGACGTTCGCCATCTTGTGTGAGGCACCTGCGCTCTACGACGACACCAAACCTATCGACATGGAGCTATCGTCCGTGGCGAGACAGCAGTGGCTGCCGGAGATTGAAGTACAGCGAGAGATCGACTTCTAGTGAAAGATCGACATCTAACGATAGATTGGCATCATGCGAGAGATTGACTTCTAGGGGGAGTTCGACATCTAGTGAAAGATCAACATCTTGCGAGAGATTGACATTATGCGAGAGATTGACATCATGCGAGAGATTGACATTATGCGAGAGATTGACATTATGCGAGAGATTGACATCATGCGAGAGATTTGACTTCAAGTGAGAGACTTGACTTCAAGCGAGAGATTGACATCATGTGAGAGATTGACTTCTAGCGGCAGATTGGCATCTAGCGAGAGTTCGACATCTAGCGAGAGATTGACTTCAAGCGGGAAATTGACATCTAGTGGGAAATTGACTTCTAGCGAGAGATCGGGTTCTAGCGAGAAATCGAATTCTAGCGAGAGATCAACTTCTAGCGAGAGATCGACTTCTAGCGAGAGATCAACTTCTAGAGAAAGATCGACTTCTAGCGAGAGATCAACTTCTAGCGAGAGATCGACTTCTAGCGAGAGATCGACTTCAAGCGAGAGATCGACTTCTAGCGAGAGATCGACTTCTAGCGAGAGATCGACTTCTAGCGAGAGATCGACTTTTAGCGAGAGATCGACTTTTAGCGAGAGATCGACTTTTAGCGAGAGATCGACTTTTAGCGAGAGATCGACTTTTAGCGAGAGATCGACTTTTAGCGAGAGATCGACTTCAATTGGGAAATTGACATTTAGCAAAAGATCGACTTCTAATGAAAGATTGTCTACAAAGGAGAGCTCGATTACAAAGAAAAGATTATGTTCTATTGTGAGATCGTCTTCCATTGAGATATTAATTTCTAGCAAGATATTGACTTCTAGATAATAAAAAAAACTGCTTCTAGACTGAAGTCGACTTTTATCGAGAAATGGTATACCAACGAGCGATCAACTTACAAAGCGAAGTCTACTTTTAGCGAGAGATCGAGTTCTTGCGAAAACTCGACTGCACGTCCACAAATATAATCGTTTTATGCTCAAAACTTGATTTCCTTAAAATATCGAAGTCATTTCAACACTTGTTTCCTTTCTAGCTCTCAAATGTTCAACTTAATGAATAATAGTTAGTTTTTAATGTACAATTTCAGTTAAAAACAGTCAAATGTTGTGTGGACTGTTGACTTTTCTTAAATCTTCCAAGTAGTTGTGTTTTGCGCATTGAAGTATGATATGAAATCTAATTACAACATAATTGTTGTGGTGACATAACAGGCATGTGTCACAGTATTAAAGTGACGTAATAACGCTCTGAAACGAGTTGTTTTATTTTCAAATATTGAGAGAGAAAAACTAGCGATACAGGATGTTCCCAGAGTAAACAATCAAACTTTGAGAAGTGGTGGGGGATCAAGAAACTAACTCAACAATGTAATTTATACACTGGCTCGTTTTCACTTCCTTATCAAGCAAACAGCAAAAATACCAAACAAAATAAAATTATTAGTACTCGATACATCATTTAATTTATTATTTTATTTATTTTGTTCAATATGATGGCCATCAGCACGTAAATATTAATTAATAGACCCTTCCCCCTCCCTTCCCCCCTGCATTATTATTCTCAACACACACATATTGAAGAATCATCATCGACTCTACCATAAAATATGAGTGACTATTGACATTTTTATGAGGAATAAATTAAATTTTCAAAATAAAATATAGCCTATGCTACTCGCTGATAATGTAGTTTTATATTGGTGAAAGAATTTTTTAAATCGGTCCAGTAGTTTTTGAGTTAATCCATTACAAACAAAAAAACAAAAAATCAAATCTTTCCTCTTTATAATATTAAGTATATACAGATCACGTGGCGGCTGACCAACATTAAATCTATTTAATTTTTTTATCTAAATAACGTAGTTTTATAATTACTTTTACATCCCATTGGATTTTTTTTATCGGGTTCCTCCTAATCTAACCAAAAGATCAAGAAAAATAATGTTTCATCTTAGTAATAATTTAATTCTGCACAACTTTTATACGTAGGTGCTTTCTGATAAACATAATATTTTGAGTACTGTTTCATTTTTTATGCATAAATACGTGTTTTAATTTAATTATTTCCTATTTTCTCAACAAAAAATAAGCTAAAACGAGCTGATCCCCAAAGAACATTTTGAGTTATTTTTTTATATTCCCTACCATTTAGGCCTACCAAAATTTGGATGCTTGATCCAGGAAACTCCTGTATTCTTGTGGTCATTAACTGAATTAGGTTAGTAATTAAATTGGGTGTGAGCGAGAAAAAAAAAATCAAGAATTCAACTTAAGTGTGGAAAGTGTTTGTGTGTTTTTATAAAAATATTTCTTGCGTTTGGAAATAATAACTATGAATTGACTTCAGCATTTTTGTTTTTTAAATTTTCTAATGTTCAACACGTCTTCACAATCCCCAATAATGGTCAAGATATATATATATAAATTGGTTCAAAAGATGATAATGATTTGCAAAAAAATAATAATGTGATACTAGTTTCAATTTGAAATTGTTAAAATGTTTTATTGTTATTATAATCAGGGGACTATGGAGTACTCTTCAATTAACGATTATATTAATCACAAAAAAGTATATTTTGTGGACATAACATTACAGTAGTTTCATTTTAGGCCAATTTTTAAAGGGAAAAAATTATAACAGTATATCATTCTGGTTCCTAAGTCCTTCATATCGAAAGTATATTATAGTAAATTTAAATTTTATAGTGATTTAAAAACCATTGGATGGAATTGCATTAGTTAAAATTAATAGTGTCGCTATATTTCAACATTTAATTTATGTAATTTACAATAAAATTACGATTAATGAAACACATTAGATTAACATTAATAAAATATAATTAAAATAGGATGTAATATTTTAACATCATTTAAACTTATATAGATTTTTTTTTCTCGAATGCATTTAGAGGAGTTATCCTGAAAAGAGCTAGAAGATTTTTTATACACATTGGGGAAACACATAATTATTTTTATACACATTTGAGAAAACAATTTCCAGGTATGTACAAAAAGAAAACATTCTTATACCATTCTAAGGAGAACCTGGTAACAGCTAAGAATAAATGTAATAATAATATTTCAGGACTGGTTTACATAATTCGTAACCCAGTCTGTGGAAAGATTAGCCAGTGCTAACGTACCGTCGCCCAGGGGACGCCCGAATGTACTAATCGTACATCCTTTCCGTGGAGGCTCTTTCCGTGGAGGCTCTTTCCGTGTCCCGATGAGATGAGATGAGGGTGATAGTAATTATGAGGGTGTGGAACCAGTGTAAACCCTTAAATCTAACTTAAGCCTGGTTAACCTAACCCTGGTGATCATTGCGTTAATCCCCTTTTCGGGGGAAAATACCCGATGTACCAGCCGGGAATCGGACCCGGGGCCTCTATGCTCATAGACACTGACACTGACACTGACACTGACACTGACACTGACACATTTTCTTGACCTTTTTGTTCGCATACCCTCTGATATAATATATCTTTAAATGTGAACTCCCTTACATTGTTGTATAGTGGGAGTTACCAAGGGTGTAGGAAGCTATTTTTTTTGGGGGGGAGGGGGGGTAAGGTGGCCTCTAAAAGATTTTGCTATTGCCTTATCCATGTATGTCTTGATTTGATACGTATAGGCCTATATAAAGGGATGAATCGATACAATTCCGGGGGCGGGGAGGGGGGGGTGTTCAAACCCTATCAACTCCCCTCTTTCTGTGCCTTGATTGGAAATCCTCTGGAAAAAATGGAGTTTCTACGCCCTTGCAGGCTATACATAATATTATTCTATAATTTATATAGATTTAACTTAAATTTTATCCACCCCTAAGATGTATTTGCATCTAGGATGAATATCAATGGACTGTATTATATATTCTAGTAAGGAACACAGTTTTAAAAAAAAATGGCTATCACTATCTTTCCTTATAAAAATAATATTGTTCGTATAGTCATATTAAGGTGGTGATGTAGGGGACGGGAGTTAAGGACACATTATAATTTATTATATAAAACAATTTCCAGATATACATTTTGGTTTAAAAATAAGAGGGTCAAAGCTTAGGCATCTTTCAAAACATTTCAAATATTCAAAAATGAGTTATCAGTAAAATACAATTTCTTTTAGGACTAGAATCAAAATTCTTCCTAGGTCCTACAACACAGCATCTAAATATGAAATTTGAACAAAATCCATAAACACGTTTTGGCTGTAGCCCATGTAAAGACAGACAGACATTAAGAAAGAGAAGCAGAATTATAAGACCCACATTTTTGGGTTTGGGGCACGTAGAATGCCAAGATATATAATTTTCTTGAAGTAAAAAAAAAAAATCATGATTACAATGCTTTCTTTAAATGAGTAGGTGACCTGGTGGTCTACGGGTAAGGTGTCGGACTTTTGTGTGCTGGCGGCCGGGGTTCAATCCTTGGTCCCGGCACAGATTTATCTGATTACCAAACCCTTCCTTCACCTCTGACAAGACATCTTGTAAATGTGGGGAATGCCAGGCCTCCACCGTGGTTCGGATCCCACGTTAAACTGTAGGTCCTCTCATTTCATCTCACAATCACCCTACCATTACACATTAGCGTAAGTGCGTATATAACCCGAACGGGTAGTAAGACGCGGTGCTAGTAATAATAATAATTTAAATGAATACATATTTTTGCACATTCTACAAGTCCTATCGCTCTACCTATTTTGATTAAGTAACATTTACAAGAAACATTGTTTTACACAATTCACAACTCATTTACTAAGAGGAGTGGTAATGTTGCTATTAATACAAATAATGTTAATAATTGACTAGGTCCATTTTACTAGAGTTTCTGTTTGTTATTATTATTATTATTATTATTAGCACCGCGTCTTACTACCCGTTCGGGTTGTACGCACTTACGCTAATGTGTAATGGTAGGGTGATTGCGAGATGAAATGAAGGACCTACAGTTTAACGTGGAATCCGAACCACGGTGAAGGCCTGGCATTCCCCACATTCACAAGTTGTCTTGTCAGAGGTGAAGGAAGGGTTTGGTAATCAGATAAATCTTTGCCGGGACCGAGGATTGAACTCCGGACCCTCAGCACAGAAGTCTGACACCTTACCCCCTAGACCACCAGGCCACCTGTTTGTTATGATCGTCTCCATTTTCACCTGGTCCAATCCAATATACACTTCCGGTTTACCTCACAAGAATGGTATGAGAGTGTTTTCTCCAACAAAATTTTAAAATATTATTTATTAGATAAAAATTAAAATACTTTATTTATAACCATCCAATAATGTTGGAAATATTAATTTGTAGTTCTTGTAATAATTCGCCATTTATATCACATACAAAGTTTAATAGAAACATTTTCTTTAAACAATTAAAGTTTTATATTGATACTTATAGGCCTATAACTATCGATAATTATCTGTGAATATTATGTAATTGATTTTTTTTTTTCAACAGACCAATTAACATTATATAATAATTTAAATTGTAAAGAACATTGTATATTATTCAGAATGTGAAGTATTATTATAATTATATATTATTTTAATTTATTTACACCTATTAATGTTGTAGTTATTTTAAATATGGCGTCTGTAGATAAAATCTGAAGGAACTTTTGAAAACTAATAAGTCACATTTCAAAGTGTAGTTTAGAAATCTAAAGAACAAAAAAAATAGGTCACATTGTAGGTGAATAAATTTTAATTAAATTAATTGGGGGGGGGAGTGTTAATGACTAGGGTAATGTCAGAAATTGTATCCTGGTCACTTTGCGGTGTTCTTTGAACGGTGTTCCCACGGTACCTTGGTCTACCATGGAGATAGTTACAGTAGTCGTGTCTTGCGGCCACAGCTCAGAGAATCAACCATCACTGTTCAGTAAGAACACGAACTGAGTTGATACAAGAGGCAACCGTGCCTTCTCCGCGTTTCTTACTTACACTTAATAATATTTTTTAGGGTGACCTGGCGGTCTAGGGGTAAGGTGTCGGACTTCTGTGCTGAGGGTCCGGGGTTCAATCCTCGGTCCCGGCACAGATGTATCTGATTATCAAACCCTTCCTTCCCCTCTTGACAAGACGTGTATTAATCACAACTTGTGAATGTGAGGAATGCCAGGTCTCCACCGTGGTTCGGATTCCACGTTAAACTGTAGGTCCTCCATTTCATCTCACAATCACCCTACCATTACACATTAGCGTAAGTGCGTATAACCCGAACGGGTAGTAAGACGCGGTGCTAATAATAATAATAATAATAATAATAATAATAATAATAATAATATTTTAAATACCTCTGACAAAATCAAAAGCTTTCGCGCGAAGATTGAGTTTTGGTTTAACCAAATTGCTAATATTCTTTAAATTAAAAAATGACACGGGATTCGAACCCGGGATTTTTGGCTTAGTACGCCAATACCCTAACCACTTAGCTATCTAGAGAGCATCCTTTGTTCAGGATATAATTTTTCAATCTAAAGAATATGATATTTAGATGCGGCTATTATCGTAAATATCAAATATAATAACTTGGATATTTAATTAAACAAATTACTAATATCTTGAAACGAGCTGTTTCTAAATGTGAAAGAAGCGGTCACATAAAAAAGAACTTAAAAACCTTTTGAAAAATTTAAAGTTACTTCAGTAAAAGAAGTGTGTCTATTCTTTACTAATTCTTATTTAACGCTAAGCCGAGTGTATAATCCATTTTTACTGCTGTGGCATGTACCCAAACATACAGTAGCCCCATGGCTTCTTTGGTGCCGACTGACAGCTGACGGCTTTGAAAAGTTATCAAATTATGCATCCCAATGCCGAAACATATGATCCGCAAAAAACATGTGTTTAGCAGCTGTCACTTCAGACAGTCAAAATTTAGGTATATACCTTAATGTTGACTGTCAGAAGTCAGCTGTGAGCTGTCAGTCAGCACCAAAGAAGCCACGGGGCTACTGTATCGGTGTAACAAAAAGAAAAGAAGGTATAGGCTTGTTATGAGTACCATGAACTTATAAAGTACCCGCTTTGGTAGCCACGTGGTCTAACGCGCTACTCTCGCAGTAGACAAAACTACCAATAACGAGAAGATCAAGGTTCGTATCCCGGTCAGGTGTAGTGAGAGTTGTTTTTTTTTCTTCTAAAATTGGTTTTTGAATCTTTCTCCGCGCAAATGAAGCTACACTTCCTGAAAATATATTATATCCAATCCCTAAAAACCATTAGCGTAATTAGTACATAAAGCATATAACACGAATGGGTAGTAAGATGTGATGCTTTAAAACCTTAATAAGTTTGCGGTACACTGCATTATTTAATCAATGAAGAGTAAACCATATTTTCATCCTAAGACTCCATAAATTAAAATAAATTTAATATTTCTGACCGGAAAGATGAAAAAAAAAAATTAACCTCACATATGGAAATAACTAAATCCTTTTCTGTTAACTTTGATAAAATAATAATACCAGCACATTATACTTTATATTAAGCAAATATAAAAATACTAACCAAAATGGCAAAATTCTTTTTGTAGAATCATTTCACAAAATTTATTATCATAGATTAGTTATGTAAACAAATATATTCTAAAATTTTAAAGTTATCTGAAGGTCCTTAATTTTATCTTCAACGTAAAATGAATGGATAAATCTTAAACTGCCGTATTTAAATAATGTAATAATACATACATTTACTAATGAGACTGTAACATTTTGTTAGCTAGTTTTTGAAAGCGAATGATGTTTCTGTATGGCTATGTTTCAAAATGTATTTAAAATATATATATAAACTTGGATTACCTTTCAGTTGTTAAAACAAAAAAGCACATTAGCAAATATTTATTTATTTTTTGTACAAGTAAAATTCTAAAACACGATAAAATGTTTGTCACAGTAAGAAATAGAAGTAGGAATTAATTTGTCTAGGAAAGAGTTGGGCTAAGAGGAGTACATGAGATAGTAGAGGAAGCAAGGCTGAGATGGTATGGTCATGTAATGAGGATGTTGGAGTACATGAGATAGTAGAAGGAAGCAAGGATGAGATGGTATGGACATGTAATGAGGATGTTGGAGTACATAAGATAGTAGAGGAAGCAAGATTGGGATGGTATGGACATGTGATGAGGATGTTGTAGTACATGAGATAGTAGAGGAAGCAAGGCTGAGGTGGTATGGACATGTAATGAGGATGTTGGAGTACATAAGATAGTAGAAGAAGCAAGATTGAGATGGTATGGACATGTAATGAGGATGTTGGAGTACATAAGATAGTAGAGTAAGCAAGATTGAGATGGTATGGACATGTAATGAGGATGTTGGAGTACATGAGATAGTAAAGGAAGCAAGGCTGAGGTGGTATGGGCATGTAATGAGGATTTTGGAGTACGTAAGATAGTAGAGTAAGCAAGATTGAGATGGTATGGACATGTAATGAGGATGTTGGAGTACATGAGATAGTAGAGGAAGCAAGGCTGAGGTGGTATGGGCATGTAATGAGGATGTTGGAGTACATAAGATAGTAGAGGAAGCAAGATTGAGATGGTATGGACATGTGATGAGGATGTTGTAGTACATGAGATAGAAGAGGAAGCAAGTCTGATATGGTATGGACAGGTAAGGAGGATGGAAAAGGAAAGAACCCACAAGGGGAATGATGAAGATTAGCTAGTTTGGAAAAATACCACAGTATAGGCCATGAAATAGATGGAAGTAACGAATACCAACAGAGTGAGAGGATAATGGTGGAATGAAATAGAAATATGGAGAATTTTACCAAACAAACCCAGCAGCAGCCTGAAAACATTTAATTATAACGATTACCTCGATGATTAAACCAAAACGCAGATCTAAAAACGCAATTCCAAACTATCTCCTTGAAGAAATTCCTCATAACTATAAAGCTGCGGATAGACCAGATTAGTATTAATACACGCTTTACAACAACAAAGAATATTATTACAGTCGATTGGTATTTATTTCATTATATATTATAATCTAGAACAAACAGATAAATGTTCTACAGTGCACCACACAGACTCGCTCACTTATGTACCTAAAATGAAGACAAAAACTTACATTCGTAAGATATGTGAAATTGAATAGTACACATTGTAACAGAAACATAATAGAGGGGGGAAAGGAAAAAAGCACCACATTCTACAAAATATTATAACTGAAATAATATACACCGTTAGAGAAACATCAAGAAATGTGGATCATTTCTGTCCACCAAAGAGAATAGCAATCAATTTCTTATTTCAAAGACCTTCATAGAAAAAATATATTTTTCTAAGATCTCTGAAACTATTGATTTTATAAAATAATATATCTCAGATAATAGAGTTATTTTTATTATTCCTATATCCATGCAATGATAGGCTATTTTGTATCTAAAAGAGTTAAGAAGATATTAATCAAAATTGGAGATTTCCACTGGTGTAAATTATCCTCTGGGTAATTTTCATGGAATGATTAGAGTTGCGATTTTGTTTGTCATTTTAAATAGAAGCGTAGATAGGAATTTTAATCAAAAATGTCCACGAGCTGATTTTGATGGAAAAAAAATCTCCTTTCACCTTAAAGTAAACTAACCTCCCTTAGTTTTAGGGGTGTGTATAACCATTCCGTATATTCCCCGGAAGTTTTAGCCCGATTGGTAAAATGATTTCGGCTCTAGGTTGAGATACAGACAGACATACAGACAGACAGATAGTATATAAAAAGGCACTGTATGAGGGAGGTCACAAAGCGTCAACATTCCAACAAAATCTTAAGCTCAATTTTATTTTACGGTCACATTACCATCTCTTTCCGAGGGGTTCCAAGGGATTAAAATTTTAAGTAGAACTGTTTAGTATTTATTTCTTTATATTTTATTATTTTAGTATCAATTTCATTATTGTTTTCTTAGTTAAATATTTCTTATATTAATTCATTATTAATTTATGTAATTATCACATTTTTCTGTTTACTGTCTTTTCTTTCATTAATTATGTTTTGTAAGGGTGGTACAATTGCTCTTTCGTATTTTTACGCGCGTTTCCTGTTAGTTCGCAAAGTGTTTTCCTCAAAGGTGGACGTGCGTCATCACCGCGGCTCAACTTCTCTGTTTCTCTTAGTGCTTTGCACTCTCTGTCGCTAATTTAAATAACCCATCTCTCATCCTAACTGGTATAAATGTGCGTCTGATCCGAAGCACCGAGATCATCCCATCGCAACCCCAGGTAGGCCTACTTGGGCTACATCTTCAACGGATCTTCAGCATCAGGTAGGATCTCACCATGTCCACTTACGCACACATTAATTGATTAATTCTCTCGCTCAATCAAATTAAAATCAATAACAGTAAAACCTAGCATTTAAAAAACCCATCAAAATGCTTATACATAGTGAGAAGTTACAAAGCCATAGAATAAACTATAGTATTGTCACTACCCACTTTGGTGGACGAATGCTCCAAGGCAGAGACGGGGGCACCTATTAATCCGTTTTGAGTCAGGACAGTCGCCACGACTCAAACCCAATCGGATTTCAACTCCAACCCAGCAATACCCTCCCTCCCTCCAGATATTCAAGAACGGTTAAGATAACCATGTGTAGAAACTAAAACTAAACGTTAACTATTGAAGTGATATTTGAATTCTTTTGAACCAAACATATTTTTGGCTATGAAATCCTAGCTCGCTTTCCCTTTCGTCCAACCTCATTAAGTTACTTCATGTGTTTTTGTATATATGTATATATAAGCTTCTTTATTAGTCCCAACACATAAGATTATTTGGTAGCGTGTCTGTCTTCTGAGCTAGATATCCGGCGTTTGATTCCCCACATGGTCAGAAATCATTGGTGAAACGTCAGTTTGCCCTTTCATAATGATAAATTTACGACCGGGGTCTGGGTGTTGTGTTTGTTCTAGATTAAAGTTAGTCTATAATTCGTGTGCTGATGTAATCTATCAGAAACAGAAAGGGCGCGTTAAATACTAGAAATAAATTACATCAAACAAAGTATTAATGCTATACTTTGTAGGAATTAAGCGAATTAATACTGTTAATGCAATAATATGTTGAATTATCTACGTCATAGTGCAGTGTCACCATTCTTAACACAAAACATAGGCGGGCAAAACGACTTCTCCGTTAGTTCAGTTTGTATTTCATCGAGCGTCTTCCCGTTTGTTTCCGGCACCACGTAGACAATCAGGAAAGTCCCCAAAGCGCAGACCGCGCAGAAGAAGCCATACGTCATTTGAGCACTTATACCGGAAATCATCGACGTGAAAACCTTTGTGACGACGAAAGTGCACAGCCAGTTGATGGCGACGACGATCCCTATGACCCATCCTTTAGACTCGATAGGAACCAACTCGGCCACCATGAACCAAGGTATGGGGCCTAGTCCTACACTGAACCCGGCCACGTAAAGGGACAGACTCACAAGAGGAACCCAACTAGAAGAACTCGTCACGTCGAGCAAATCTTTCAAACAAAAGTACAGAGAGAGCGCCAGCAGACAGGAAGCCATCGAGGCGGACGACGCGAGAAGCAGGACCCTCCTTCCATACCTGTCGACGAGGAAGGTCGCCAAAAGGGTGGCTGGTATCTGGATGGAACCGACGACTATGGTGGACAGAAAGGGTGACATCATACTCCCGGCCTCTCTGAAGATCTCCACGGTGTAGTATATGGCCGCGTTGAAAGCGCAGAACTGACGGAGGAACATCAGGAATGACGCGATGAGGAAAGACTTCGTGGTAGGGGAATCCCAGGAGAAACCGTTCAGCCTCCTGCGGACGCCATCCAGACTGGAAGGGAGTTTTACCTTCTCCGAGCTTTCAACAAGCCTCTGCATCTGCTTCATCTCTGGGACTATGTCGTAGTTGTCCCCTCTCAACCATCGGAGGGAACGTTGCGCTGACTTGACCTTGTTCTTCGAGAGGAGATGAACAGGAGACTCTGGCATGAAGTAGAAGGTGGCGAACGAGACGCAGCAGAGGCCGGCGCACGAGATGTTGAGCCAGTTGTACGGGACCAGGGTCCCCAGGATGTAAACCAGGACGATCCCTATAGCCATGAAGAGATCGTACGACGTTCCCAGGGTTCCTCTGATCTCGACCTGAGCTATCTCTTCGTTATAAAGGGGAGTCACCACTGAGCCGATACCCATAGACAGGCCGAGCAGGAATCTGGCGAAATATAAAGATGAGATCTGAAACACAAAACAAATTATCTTTGACATTGAGTTCGACAGTATGTTTTAGTATAAAACACATTTTCCAAAGGGCAAATTCATTTTCTAAAATGCAAACGCTTTTTCTAAAAGACAAATATATTTTCTATATTTCACGCGCAGTCTCTAAATGACATAAGGTAAAAATAAAGATACCTGTGAACAACAACAATAACAACAAACAAGATCTAGGCTGATAATCTCTCAGGAATCTACAAACTATGGCCCACGAGCCGGGTGTGGCTCACAGCACTATTATTGTATCTGGCTTGTAAATATTTGCTTTAATTTTGGTAGAGGTGACCTGGCGGTCTAGGGGTAAGGTGTCAGACTTCTGTGCTGGCGGCCGGGGTTCAATCCTCGGTCCCGGCACAGATTTATCTGATTACCCAAACCCTTCCTTCACCTCTGACAAGACATCTTGTGAATGTGGGGAATGCCAGGCCTCCACCGTGGTTTGGATTCCACGTTAAGCTGTAGGTCCTCCATTTCATCTCACAATCACCCTACCATTACACATTAGCGTAAGTGCGTATAACCCGAACGGGTAGTAAGACGTGGTGCTAATAATAATAATAATAATAATTTAATTTTTGTAAAAATGTCGATATATTTTATGAAGTTATATAAATATCTAGCTGCCTATTGAGGTTTCATTTGTGCTAATTAATTTTAAATTGAGCTCATGAACCAGTTTCTGTGGGAAAACCACCCTTTTTTCACCCATCACTAAAATAAGGGTACATTTCCTCTAAGCTTAACTTTTTTTTTTCATCCTTATCTTATAAGCGTAATCATGTGAATAGACCGGATGGGTAGTAAGACGTGGAGCACAAAACAAAAGTTAATTAAAAAAATATCCAATCATTAATATATCATAGTAAGAAAACACCCGCCTCAGTGGCGTAGTCGGCTAACGCGCTAGTCGTGTTGAGCTCGACCACCGAGGACGGCGAGATCGAGGTTCGAATCTCGGTCGGGTGAACTGGGGGTGGTTTTTCCTAAATAGTTTTCCACTCTCCCTCCACGAAAATGCGGGTTCGCTTCCTCTAATTCAACCTTCCCAATTCCCAATCCATTAGCGTAATTAGTATTTAAAGCGTATAACCCGAACGGGTAGTAAGACGTGGTGCTAAATAATAATAATAGTAAGAAAACTATATTTTATTTCCAGCAGAGTTTGATTCTGTTGTCAAGTAAGCAGATTATAATATAATATTAAATATAAATACTATTTTAAAAACATAATAGCGCTATAAGCTAATTATTAGATTATTTTTTTTGCACATTCATGTAAATTAAAAAGTTGTTGACAATAATAAAACCAGTTTGAAGTTTTATTAACACACAGATACGAACCACCTTCAACAAGGTTGACTTAACTGTGCAATACAGATACAGGGTTATTCCGATATCTAGTAAAAAAAATAATTAAAACCTGTTGTAAGGGGCGATAAGACAAACATTCACACGCCATTAACTCAAGGTCATCCGCTTCAATGGTCGCATGATCCAAGACAGGTAGATCAGGGTTATAATCCTTGCCGTGTTTACCGAGGGGTTTTATATTACTACCCGCCTCGGTGGCGTAGTTGGCTAACGCGCTTGTCGTATTAAGCTCGACTGCTAAGGATGGGGAGATCGAAGTTCGAATCTCGGTCGGGTGAACTGTGGGTGGTTTTTCCTGAATGGTTTTTTTCCACTCTCCTTCCACGCAAATGCGGGTTCACTTCCTCTAACTCAACCTTCCCAATTCCTAATCCATTAGATTAATTAGTACTTAAAGCGTATAAACCCGAACGGGTAGTAAGACGCGGTGCTAAATATTATTATTTTATATTACTAAATGGTTTTACACTCTCTAAGCAAATGCGGGTACACTTCCTCTAAATTCATCCTTAAATTATAATAGTAATTAGTACATCTGTGTATAACCTGAACAAGTAGTATGACACGAGATTATAAATAAAACTGGTTGGTGACGCCGAATGGCGGGACTGTATACGCCTGTTGGCGGGGGGGTAAGTACAGGGGGGTAGGGCGGNGAGATTATAAATAAAACTGGTTGGTGACGCCGAATGGCGGGACTGTATACGCCTGTTGGCGGGGGGGTAAGTACAGGGGGGTGGGGCGGGGTGTTGGCAACACATGCAGCATGCCACGCAAACCACAACACACCACTGCACTCTCAATATCAGCCCTTGTCAAGTCCCGACAACCGTCTCTTAGAAATAATCAACAATTCCTTATGGGTGGGTGCCCGTGTCACTAATCTTAATTCACACCATGTTATATTCTGAAGATTGATGAGTTGCCAAACCCTCAGGCGCCTACAGCGACAACTCTTGACGTCTCGTAGCGCCGTCCTTTGACGTCGCAGAACCCCAAATTTATCCGGTGGAAATACTTGTCACCCACTTCGGTGGCCGTATCGTCTAAGGAGTCACTCTCATGTTGGACTAGACTGCCGATAACAGGAAGATCGGGGTTAGAATCCCGGTCGGGTGTACTGAGGTTGGTTTTCCAAAATGGGGTTTCCACTCTCCCTCCAACGCATATGCGGTTAAATTTCCACTACATCGAAACTTCCACATACCAAACTAATTAGTGTACATGTGAGTACAACCTGAGCAGGTAGTGTTGAATATATTTTCTTGTCCCACGAGGGATTCCTGCGAGGCAGAGTTGCGATACATGAGTACGGCAGTTATACAGGTTGATCCAAAAGTCGCGCAACCCTGTCTTTAAAAGGATATTTCTCGCAGAAGAACATGAAAAATGAACATAATATGGCAACACTGTAATTTTGGACGGGTATTATGCAGGTAAATGTGACCTTGAGACATACTCCAGATCTAGCCAATTGATTTACAGCACTTGAAAGTGTAATATGAGTTTTTCACGAGCAGAACGAGTATCCAGTTTGGAACATTATTTTAAGGATAATTCGTACATGGAATGCCAACAATCGTTTGTGCGTAGTTTTCCAAAACCAGGCGTGCCGAATAATTGAACAATATTCCGAATTGATGGCACAAGATATAAGTGGTTTTTTTTCCTTTGGGTTGCGTGAATCATCCTGTATAAGTTACCTTGATCTATTGTGCGAGAACCCGCCTCGGTGGCGTAGTTGGCTAACGCGCTAGTCATGTTGAGCTCGACTGTCGAGGACGGGGAGATCGAGGTTCGAATCTCTGTCAGGTGAACTGGGGGTGGTTTTTCCTCAATTGTTTTCCACTCTCCCTCCACGCAAATGCGGGTTCACTTCCTCTAATTCAACCTTCCCAATTCCTAATCCATTAGCGTAAATAGTGCTTAAAGCTTATAGCCCGAACGGGTAGTAAGACGCGGTGCTAACTATTATTATTATTATTATTATTATTATTATTATTATTATTGTGCGAGAGATTAAATTGGTGATCATGCGGCCACCGCGGCGGGTATTCATTAACCTCCCTCCTGTGAACGTTCGACTGTACCAACATAACGAACTGTCCACTGACCGACTTGCCCATCAGGGTGATGAGGAACCACCCTAACAGGTAGGGCGCGTTCAACCACAGCAGCACCCACCGCCTCCCGAAGGCGTTGGCGAGGTGACCGGCGGGCAGAGCTCCCGCCACGGCCCCTAGAGGGGCCAACGAACCTATCCAGGAGGCATCCTCGTCGGAGAAGAACAGCAACATCGGCTCCGTGTCGTTAGAGGAGGTGCCGGCGTCGGCGAACACGCTGGCGTTGAATTCGGTGAGGTTTCCGTCGGACTCTTCAGTCCGGTTCTGTAAGATGGGGAGGGCGGGAGAGGTCCACCCCATGACTGTACCGCAACACACGGAACCTAGGGTGGCTGCATATAAACAGGGGCAAAGCGATGTTTCTCATTAACAGCACGTTGATATTTACTTCTAGCTATTCAAGTTGTACTTATATGTAGGTACAAATTACTCTAATAAATTAGGGATGAGGAAGGCTGAATGTAGATAAATTGTACCTGCATTTGTGTGGAGAGAGATAGTGGAAAATCATTTAGGAAAAACACCCTCAGTTCACCCAAGCGGGATTATAACCTCTATTTCTTTGCTATCAGCAGTCTAGTATATTGCAAGAGTTTCGCCTTAGACCATGCGGCCACCGAAGCAGGCCACATTGAAATTATACTATCCCCCTCAACACATGGTACCAAGTATAGCTGTTGAGGTACCAGGAACGAAATAATAATTAGTTGTTTAGAAATGTATTACTTACCTAATATAACTGCTAAATACTGTGGCCATTTCTTGGCCTCTTCGATATTATTTTGGACCTCATTCGTGGATAAATTAACCACGTCCATGTTGTATTAATTCACCCTTTTCCCTAAAACAGTATTCATGGTTTACTGGTCGCTTAATGTTACTAAAAAATACTGACGTGTTCATATTACGTCCCTCAATCATGATTGTAATATCGCATTTTATCTCAAAATCAAGCAGTATGCTGGCATATTAATTTTTCAATATATATATATATACATGAATATAAAAATAATATTTATATGTAGACTTTAAAACCTGAGCGGAGAATATATTTTAAATTCAGGCATTTCTGTCAATATGGTTTGATAGTAGTGCTAGATAAACCAATATATAACTATAAATATTTGGTTGACAATTCAAATTTATGAAGATTGTGTTAAATCTGAATGGTGTCAAGAGTCGGTATAGAGGTTTATTGGAAAACAAACAATCAAAACAACCATAAATTATCTATTTTTTTGAAGAAAAACTCCCCCCAGGTGATAGGAAGGTCTTGGACTTAAGTTACATAAAAATAGTTCACGTGACACGATCAGATGAAAAGTAGAAAATTTAAATGGTGTCAAGACACTTCAATACTATAAAATTGCCAGAACACCTAATAAACAACCTAAATAAATCTAAAATTATCCTAGGTAACAGGAAGGGCTACGAATTACCTACTTAGAGAAAGTTTACATGTTACGATCGTATAAAAAACTTAGCTGTCACGGGGTCTTCTATAGTCAACATAATTGTATAGTAAAAGGTTACATAAAAAGGTTTACATGACCTGATCAAATAAATAAAAATAAATGGTATGGAACTCCACGCGTACTTTCTCGCTCTATTGTTTAGAAATGGAGATATTTACTCAAAATTCGTAATATAATATAAACTAACAAACCCGAGAACAAATTGCACTAGACATACGTAAAACTTTTTTTATTCATGGTTTTAAATTTTATAATTTTATTTTTAAAGGATTAACGTCTTCATTTGTATATTTATACCAATAAAAATATTGATATTGTGTGCCCGAGGGCCAACATTTCGTATTAAAATTTTCGTCATTTTACTAGGGGATGCACATATTATGGTTATCATATTGATATTAAATTTCTATTTTATAAATGTTGACCAATAAAATATGTAATTATTTAGTATTGAGTCTAAAATGAGAGAGAGAGAGAGATAGAATCGTTACAGCCGATTTTAAGAAAGTGGAATTATTTCTTTTTTCATCCTTTAGTAAACTGCTATTAATTTTAGGGTTAGACAGGCACACAGAGAGACGGCGTTGCAAAAACAACTTTTTAGGGTTTGGGTGGTCATGAAACGTCGACCTCCATCAAAATCTAGGGCTAAATTTTTTTGAAGGTCGTAATACTTTACCTTAAAGTGTTAGCCAAGTTAAAAGAAAAATATATTTGTGTATAGCTTGAAAACTTTTGGTTTTATAAAAACATATTTCAAGTAAATAGATCCACATGTATGCAATGATAAGTAATTTCATATCCCAAAGACTTATGGAGATAAAATTAAAAATTAGGAACCACGCATCAGACAGGAACCCTTAAAGTCATTTTGACGAAAAGTTTAGAGTAGCCATTTAGTTTGTAATATTTATCAAAGCTTAGAAATGAAATTTAATCAAAATCATTAATGCTGATTTCGATCAAATATATTTTTATCTTTCCGCCTTTAAGGAAACTATCTTGAATACCAAGTTTTAGTCTAATCGGTAAAATATTTTAGGCTCTAGTTGGATGTACAGAGAGACGGAAATTTAAAAACTACTATTTTTGGATTTGGAGGGGTCATGAAACGTCAATATTCATGAAAATTGAAAGAGTATGGCATTCTACAACACGATCTCGCCTAACTTAAAACTAGGACAGGCACAACATCCAGTCCTCACCCGTTAATTCATCAATGTGAAAGGACAAACCCACATTTCACCAATCATACATTTTTCGACGATGGCCTAGAATCGAATCTGGGACCCTTAGCTCCATAGACAGACAAGCTACCGACTGAAATAAGGTGTCTGACTATTAGTTTAAGGTCCTCGGCCCTGTCAAGTGCAAGTCAACCTATTTTTTGGGATGATGAGTGGGAATATGAAAGGCGTAGCGTGGCTTCACAACCGATAAGAGTATCCTTCCGCGCTAACAAGAACAGATTGATCACGGAAACCGTAGATGGCGCTAGCTACCGGACAGGTCTTGCGGAAAAACTATACGTTTGTAAATACCCGTTTTCTCGAGAACGAGTGAAATGTTTATAGTAATATTTTCAAAACCTCTTCTAAGAAAATGTATAAATGTTTATTAGGTGTTACATTTTCTTATTTTTTGTTATGAAGCCAGCAGCCTTCTATTGAAAAATGTCAGTTTTATCGATATTTTATTACTGTTAAATCTATAGAGGAGGTGTATATATATAAAAAAAAAGTATGTCTTAATCAACATGCTTTTATTCTTGAACAAACCGTTTCCAAAAAGAAAATTTCAAAACAATAAAAACATTTTTTTAAGATAACCGTTTGTTCCTATGGCTCAGCATTTCCACACCAAATGAAAAGGGTCAATCACCTTAAATGTTGTACGAAAATAATTAATAAAAAATTATCTGTTGTTATATTATTTTCACTTTACACCCTAATAAATATGCGCGTTTGAAAACCACTGTTCTATAAGGAAAAAGGAGGGAATCTTATATTTATTTTCACTATTACCTATGGCAATAAATATATCACTTACCATTCGTGATCACTTTAAAAACCAATGGCTCACCTTCCTATGTCCATGGTTCCCGACACACACACAATCTAGTCCCGCTGAGGGATACCCTGATGACATTGCGTGCAAAGGGGAGGGGGGAAACAAGTTAATACTATCACCTAGGTTAGACAAAGACCTCACGTGGATAACATACAAAGGCCATCAACTTGTTGTTTTGAATCATGAAGGACATTATAATTGGTTTAGTTTTTCATAAAAAAAAATATAAAACTACATCAAGTCAAGCATTCCATTTGTGTGCCTTTTTAAAAAAAAAAAATTATTTACTATCTTAGATATTATTTCTTTTGTCAAATCTCTTTTTCTCAATTAATACAAAACCTACAGCGATGAAAAAGGTATCAGTGGAAAGGATTTTTTTTACCGACTTCTGACATAGCATACTCAGTTTACGTTAAAACACATNTTCGTGAGTTTTGCAAGGGTTTGCTCGCTTTATTTACTTTAGGTATTTAACGTGCACTTTCTGAACCGACTGATTATATCAGCACACGACTTACATACTAACTTAAATATAGCACAGATACAGCATCCAGCCCTCCCCCAAGCCTTTAATTAAATTATAAAAAACTATAGCACCGCGTCTTACTATGCGTTCGGTTTATAATCTTAAGTACACATTACGTTAATGGGTTAGAAATTGGTAAGGTTTAGTTTAGAGGAAGTGAACCCACATTTGTGTGGAAGGATAGTGGGGAAAAAAACATTTAGGGAAAACTACCCCCCTCCCATTTCACCCGACCAAAATATTCGAACCTCAATCTCCACATCCTTGGTAATCTAGCTCAACACGAAACTAGCGCGTTAGCTAAGTACGCCCCCGAGATGGGTCCCAACCGTTTAAATCATCACTGTGAAAGGTTATACCCACATTTCGTCAATGAAAAATTTGTGGCCACGCTGGGATACGAACCCGGGTCTCTTGGATCAATAGAGAGACAGGCTTCTGTCTGAGCTAAGGGGTTGGACTCCTTTTTAAATAGAAATATATTTTACTAGACCCTTACACCCCCCGCCCCCCACCCTATTATTATTTTCAACACACATATTGAAGAATCTTCATAGACTCTACCATAAAATATGAGTGACTATCGACATTTTTATGAGGAATAAATTTAATTTTCAAAAAAATATATTATATTTTCAAAATAAAATCTAGCCTATAGTATTCGCTGATAATGTAGCTTTATATTGGTGAATTTTTTTTTTAATCGGTCCAGTAGTTTTTGAGTTTATCCATTACAAACAAAAAATCAAAACTTTCCTCTTTATAATATTATGTAGATACAGCAAAATTATTAATATTCCACTATAATATTAGTATTATTTTATAAGTATTGATAATATCTATCAAGAGTAACAGCTTAAGATTACATGACTTGACGTATGAAAACGTGAAAGTAAAGCTAGTAATATTTTTTTTATCCGACAGATAAGGTTCTCCCTATGAAAATTGAACTGCAGTATGGTTTCTCAATCACTTCTAAATTTGGAACTAATTCAGATAATTAAAACAAAACATATTATAAATTATACTTCGTCCCACTATAAATATCTCAAGCTTGTTGATGTATTGGTACTTCTTTGGGTAACGGACCCATTTAATTTTTAAGTTTATGATCGTTCCTGTCAGAGATGCATGATGGGTTAACTGTGTGTTTTAACGGAAATACAATAATCACGGTACTTATTGTCTTATTTTAGACAATAAAGTAGTCCTTTAACGTCCGTGAATAACTTCCTTCATAAACATTGGTACACTCCAATCCATTTGAACAATGATATACGTTTTTTTAATGAACGGTAAATAATTAATAATAATATTTAGCACCGCGTCTTACTACCCGTTCGGGTTATACGCTTTTAAGTACTAATTACTCTAATGGATTAGGAATTGGGAAGGTTGAGTTAGAGGAAGTGAACCCGCATTTGCGTGGAGGGAGAGTGGAAAACCATTTAGGAAAAATCACCCCCAGTTGACCCGACCGAGATTCGAACCTCGATCTCCCCGTCCTCAGCAGTAGAGCTCAATATGACAAGCGCGTTAGCCAACTACGCCACCGAGGTGGGTGGTAAATAATTATATAAAAATTTTAAACAAATTAGATTCATAATTTGTAAGGTTGTGTTTATTTATTAAAATTATTGTGAAAGCTTTGGTTTTACCCGCTTCGGTGACCGCACGGTCTAACGCGCTACTCTCGCAGTAGACTGGACCGCCAATGACGGGGAGATCCAGGTTCGAACCTTGGTCTGGTGCACTGAGGGTGGTTTTCTAAAATGATTTTCCACTATCTCTCTCTTCACGAATATCCAGGTGCACTTTCTATAAATAAAATCTTCCTTAACCTTAAAAACCATCAGCGCAGATAGTACATAAGCGTATGACCCGAACTGGTAGTAAGACGCTGTTTTATATGTATAAATTAAAGCCCACCAACAAAACAGAAGTCTAGATTATGGTGTCTCTCGTCTACAGAAATACAAATTTACTAAGATAAAAAAAAAGCTTTAATACACACTCTAATTAAAAGATACACACATAACATAAACCGATCAAAAATGTTACTTCAACTCTGTCCACATTTCCTCTCATCTCGAGAAACGTATACACAAATGGTAGATGCCGTAAACGATTTCGAAACCCATGAACAGAAATACAGCCACTATCACAATAAGAAGGCTAAGAGGAAGGTTAGGAGGCTCGGCATTGTGAACGCACCTTAGTTCAGAATAAGCGCGTGACATCTCCAAGGTCTTGGAGGTCTCGCTCCTAAGGGCAACGCTAGTCCTTCTCGAGATACCGATCCGAGTCGAGGTTTCTACCGCTGGCGTGAGATCGGTTGCAGTTTCGTCCTCGTACGCGTAACCGGGCGGATCGGACGGGATGGCAGTTTCTTCGGAAAGGATTTCCTCTTGTAGAGTCCTCTCGATTTCTTCTCCAGTTTGGCTTTCTTCATCGCCTTGCCTTCCTTCGTCGCCTTGCCTTTCTTCGTCACCTTGGCTTTCTTCATCGCCTTGACTTTCTTCAACGCCTTGGCCTTCTTCAACACTTTGTATGCAATCATAGCCTCCTTGCATTTCTTCAACGCCTTGACTTTCTTCATAGTCTTGGCTTTCTTCAACACTTTGTATGCAATCATAGCCTCCTTGCATTTCTTCAACGCCTTGACTTTCTTCATTGTCTTGGCTTTCTTCATAACCTTGTTTTCCATCGTCACCCTCATCTTCATTATTTCCGTCAATAATACCTTCATCAACGTCGTCCAACTGATATTCATCCCGAAGTTCATTCCTACCCCATTCTGTATCGAGTCCTATCACCAAGTTAGGAACCGTTTTACGGTTTTCGCCGACCCCCACGAAGAAGACCCCATTCAACTCGAATCGTTCGAAATGATACGTCCCGTTTTGGTCTTCCAGTCCTCCCGTTCTTACAGAAACGTTCTCTTCGGCCCCAACAAAGACGAATCCTCCAAGTTCGAAAGTGTTTGGGGAGGTATCGTAGCCCCTGGTGGGGTACACTTGCTCGAACAAAGTTTGATCGGACGGAATTCTTGGCTCGTCTGGGCCGCTATTTGCCTTGATTTTGTATCTGCCAAAAACAGAAACGTTAGTTTGTGTTTAGAGCAAACGTTTATTGTATACATAAATGGAGGATATTAAATAATTATCTAACAAATAAAGAATAATCACACTTTATAACAAGTAGTTTATTCAGGTACTCTCCTATAAATAATCAACGGAAAATGTATTGATTACTTATTAGTCAAGTATTTAAACACATACATTATGCTTGAAAACTTTTTTAAAAAAATTTAATAGCCTCAAAAAACAAACATTTTTTTATATAAGTGATATTAAAAATTGTGTTAGATTAAACTACAGATTACAAGAAGATCGGAGTTCTAATCCCAGTCGGGTGTACTGAGGGTGGTTTTTCAAAATGGTTATCCACTCCCTCCACGCAAATGTTGGTACACTTCCTCTAATTTTAATCTTCCTCATCCCTAACACATTATCGTAATTAGTACATAAGCGTACAACCTGAACAGGTAGTAATATGAAGTGCCAGAAGGAAAAAAAATATCAATAATAATTTGTTACCTTGAAATTGTTACTAGTATTTTATATTAAAATATAATTTATTATAAACCATATTGTTGGCTACGCGGGCTAATGCTTCAATCTCATCTGGTCTATCTTTCTGTTGATGAGGAGGTAAGAATTTCTGTTTGGCTTAAGGAGAGTGTGTTTTTTTCTCCCTTAAATGATTTTCCCCTCTCGCCCTCGACACAAATGTTGGTATATTTACTCCCTTTAAGATAACTATCCAACTAGTGTATAAATCCAGGCAGTCTAGAACAGTAAGATGTGATGCACACCAAAAAAAAATATTGGCAAATGACCAACGTTATGTTTTCCTGAGTTCCACGATAAAATCTTATATGTATTTGATTAGAAATGAATAATAAATAAACACATAATCCTAATATAAAAGAACATTAAGCCCCAAATATAACTTTTCAATCATACGTTTTGGATAGAATTGGTGACTTGTTTTTTTTCCTAACGGAAATGCTGTCATGAATAAGGCCCGGATTTTTATGACTTTTTTTTTTCGCACATCACAAACAATACTCATGAGTACATAGATTCTGTTCATGATTCTCTAATTGCGGAAACGTTTTTATAAGTCATTCTTTGGTCTTTTTGGATTAGTAAGTCATATTTTCCTTGTTTGCGTACTTTTTTTTATGACAAAATAAGTTCATTTTAAGGCATTTTTAAAATAAGTTTCTAGGTATTCATGCTAAATAATATTTTCTAAATACTACTGATATTTTATAAATGTATTAATATTAAAACATTAATGTGTCCAACGCACAGTCATCGTAATGGAAAGAAACTGTAGGCCATGAACTTTGTATCTTCTTTGCTTGTTTGGTTGTAAAATACACATTCCTGGTGAGACTGCTACTAGACTGGAGAGGGTTGCATTGGGAGGGGGTAGCTATTACTTCTGAAGCAGATATTTGTTAACCAATGTTATATTTAGCAGAATTAAAGAATTTTATTTTTAAAGGCTTTTAATTTCATTTTACGTTTGTAAAGTGCGTGTTTGATTTAAGCGTGTGCATTTATGACAAGTTTAAAAAAATATCTTTACATCATTTTTTAGAATCTTTAGGTCATAAGAGTGTGATCCCTGGTCATAAATAAATAAAAAAAATTATTATATCCTTATCGGTCGGTGTTACCTTTCAGCCAGGAAAGTGCAGTAAGAAATCACGTTATCATAAGTGTCGTGTGGATTTGTATCGGAATGGTATGCTGTGACAACTTTCTTAGATTTTCTTTTTCTTTTAGAGGCTATTATTATATCTTCATCCGTGTCTAAACTTCTAGAGCTGGCGCTCGTCCAACCACCTGAATTGTCTGCAGAGCTGAAAAATATCGACACGTGACTATTTCATTGATGAAGGATATGTGGTATGGACGCTATATCTTAATACCCTATTTGGTTTTTTTAATTATTACTCTTGCAAACTATAAGCTTCACATTACAAATATATAATATAATGTTGTGCTTTTTGAGACATTATTAGAAAACAACCAACAAAGGTAGGAATATAGACAAAGGCATGAGTCTTGTTTAGCCTGGTTCATTAGAAAATATGAGGTTGGTGTTCGAATCTCAGCTGAGTCTTACGAAGGTTTTTTTTTCTTCATAATTTCCTTCCTCCTCTCCCTACAGACTAATGTGGAAACAATTCATTTCAATCATACACTCTAGCTATAAATTTATGTCAATAAATTACGTGTATACAGTACGTAACCATAAAATACATTTTCCAAACTAAAAAGGGTAAAATAGAAGCCTGCTGTAAGGTGGGGATGTTGAGAATACAATAAATGTCCAAATGTTTTTTGCAGTTTTTATAGCAAAAAAAGGTTTGTTTTTTTTCAAAATAAATAACATTTTACAAAAGTAGAAACATAGACTTTAATTTTCTTCACATGTTGGTATCAATAGTTTTTGAATTTCTGTCATAAGAATAGCGGAATTAGTTGACAGACTTTTTAAATGAAGAGAAAGAATTTTCATTAAATTTCAGAGTGCCATTGCCAGATATTGAAGAACTGTTGATACTACCATGGGAAGAAAATTAAACTCTATGTTTGTATTTGAACAATATTTTATTTATTTTGACCCAAAAATGTTTGGATATAAGAACTGCAAAAAACACTTCCCTTTTCTCACGTCCCCTATTTACCTTCCCCCCCCCCTCTCCCCACACCTCCTCTTAACAGCTTTATATAAACAAGTGAATTATTCTTCACTCACCTTGAAAAGTTAGGATCAAAACCCTTGTTTTCATCCAAGCAGAATTTCTGCCCCAAAATATGTTCAACATCTGTTAGGGAATCCGTAGAATTGGTTTTAATCGGGTTAATGGGATGGGTTTTATCCTCGTTTGTAGGTATATAACTGGGGTGGAGAACATTAGAATATACTTTATTAGTTGTCAACCTTTCCTTTCCGATAAAACAATCCGCATTTAAATCATCTCTCTTCTCTAGTGGTCTAATTGTGTGTTTGTCTGCAGTGGTGCATGTATAAATGCCATCCCTCAACTGGTTTTGAAGGGGAAGGGTAGCGGAATAAGCCATAATTGGCGCCGAGTGTGTCTTAAAGTTAAATTCTTCGGTAGCTTCATTATTTAGCATATCATTACTACTCTTACAAACTCCGGTCAACTTAAAGGGCAACATATAATTTGCCAAGTCATGTTTATCTTCATGCGAACTGTTCAAATCCATGTTGATGCTAAAGTCATTTTGTGTTGCTTGAATAATGCGATTTGTATCTCCATTCATTTGGGAATAGTTAGGAATGAGATTATCAGTATATTCTTTCAATGATTTATCAATATCAATATCCTTCTGTGATCCATCTCCCTCGGTTTGTCTACAATAGCAATTGATTGGTTCAGATGATTGTGCTATTTTGTTTTCTTGGATACTACGCCCATTTCTAGAGAAAGACTTCTTCCTTCCTTCTTCATGTATAGTCATTTTAGTAGACTTATTAATTGGTCTACTCTTTTGTTTAGTTGTAACTTGGAGTTTATTCTTTTTAGTCGCAGGCACGGTCAATTTTTTATGTGTCTCTGTTTTGATATTACCTTCATCTCGAATTGCTGATGCAATTTTCAATACATTGTTCAGTGATGTTTTGTTCCTATCCTCTGAATTCGACAAAAAGTCGCCGTTAGCGTTTGATTCTTTCGAGAAACCCAAGTTTGTCAACCAATGGGCACGTAAAACTGACTTTAATTCAGACTCGATCAGCGTATTCATTTTGTAAATTGATTTTGAAATACTGTTGAATTCAGAATAGACCTTTTCAAGTTTGAGTTTAACTGTTTCTATTTTTTCTCGAGATCTATTATCGTTGATCAGTTTGTGTGAGGTTTCTGATGTGTCCGGTTGGATTTTTTTAATGTCTTTATTTGCAGGTTGTTTTTTGGATAAATTATCAGACCCTATCAAAAAATTATTTTGGGGGGTTTCCAGAGAATGTAGCTTTTTGTTTATAGTTAGAGTTGAATTATTAGAGTGCTCACTATTCCTAAAATTTTCCTGAGATCCTTTGTATACACAGGTTAAGTTTTGACCAGATTTTTCTGTAAGCGGGTTTGCCTGAACTGTTTCGATATGTTCGTTGATAATACTACTTTTATATGTACCATAGAGGTAGTTTTCTTCTTTTTTTGACATGGTTTCATTTTTTGAAATGGAATTTAATTTAAAAATACGTTTGGAGCTGCTGGGCTTTCTCTGTTTTTTGATAGTATTTTCAATACTCTGAAAAGGAATTAATGGTCTCTGAGATTTTTTTGTTTCGTTGTTAGGATGAACTGTATTGTTGAATGTACCACTTTTACGAGAATAGTTTTTCGATGAGTTTTTGTTACTCAAAGAGTTTGTTGCATTAATTGATCGATGTGGATGCTTAGAACTATTATCAAACCACAAGTTGGCTAAAGCATTGTTTTCCTTTGATGGAAGTTTTTTTAAAGAAGAATTAGAGGACATATTTTCTAGAGTTATACTTTTGTAAGCTTCCTGCGTGTTTGTAGACTGTAAATCTATAGCTGCTATTTTTTGTTTTTTTGGCTTTTTTGCGTTGCTTATAGCTTTGGGTACTTTAACACCAACATTCACTTCAACCCGCTCGTCTTGTGAAATTTGGATTGTGCCGCTTGTGTGGGATAGACTTATCTTCTCGGGGATTAAATCCACATCGACATTAACTTTAAACTGGATAATATCACTCCCACTTTCCATATTTTGGCATATTAAAGGCATTTCAACTATTGAGTCATTTCGCTCAATCATCGTAGCTGCAAAACTGCTTATGGATTCACAAATACCAGTGGTTTTTGTTGGCAATGGGATCTTCGGGGTTATTTTAACCATATCTTTTTGGAATAAGTTTTCCAAAGGGTAGCTCTGGAATATTTCAGAAGTTTGATTAGATGAAATCAATTTGTCCTTGATTTCTGTGGATTGACTTAACAATAGGTTTAGACCATTGCTGGACTCAACATTATAGCTATGTTTGTAATCCTCTTTAACATTACAGTTTGGTTTTCCATTTATAACATTAGTGGTTGGGGATTTTATAGTAAAATCTCGTTCCGGGATATCATTTGTGAGCATTATGTCATCGTCTATGTTGCCTCCTAGAAAGTCAAATAAAGCTTTCTCTTTTCGCGTCTGGATGGGGCTTTGTGTAACAACATCTTGGAGGTCCACGCCACATAGGTTTTCTGAAAGCTGAGGCGTGTTAATTGGCGGTGGACATTGTACATATATTTTAACAGGAGAGATTCCTTTGTGAGCTTTGTTTTCTTCGCCCTTATAAATACACAATGTATTAGAAACGCTTTTCCTTAATCCAGGTGAGGTGAGCTGATGTTTGTCAGTAGTTTTGTTTCCAATATCGCACAGTTCTTTTCTTCCCACTGAGCTGGTTTGTACGTTTACTAAGCTAGTAGACTTTATTTTAGGCATCAACCCTTCGTTCGGTGAATATCTTTGGTAAGTCCCATTTTTTATCTGTATATTTTCCGTTTCGTTGAGACTGTCATAGTTTCCAAAAACAAAATATTGCTCATAGAAATGTTTTGCTTCATTCAGTTTTTCTAATTGAGCTGCCCACTCACTTTGTGGTGCTCGGCCAGAGTAATCATTATTTAAGTTTGTTTTCAATCGTTTATAACTTGGGGTCAACAATGAGTGATAGCTTTGACTATTGTTTGGTTCTGAAGAAACGGAAGAATCGCTATTCACCGTTTGGTTTTTCCATACCATCCTAAGGGATGATTCTATCTTTCTCGGGGACGTTTCTAAGCTGGTACCTAACAAAAGACGACGTTTACGAACATTGCAACATTCCTTCGATGAATCAGAGTCATTTGAACAAGACACACAACCGTCGAAATCATCAATTTCACTTTGCAATCCTGTTGTGTCGTTTTCGTCTGACTTCAACTGTCGCGTGCGAGTAGTTCTCGGTTGGGAGTTTTCACCAAATTGTTTCGAAAATCCGGAGAGCTTCCTCCAACCTCCATTTGGAGACTGATTTCGAGGTGATCTATTCATTTCGTAGAATCGATTCAAGCGACTGCTGACCTTACCGTCGTAAAGCTCCCATTCGTCCTTACCTGTAACATAGTTGATATTTTCATCTCTTTCCGGTGCGCTTTCAGGGTTTGGCGTACACAACTGAGTCCGCTGTTCCTTTCTCTGTAGAATTAACTTGGACAGTTGCTTCGGCACCAACATATTAATACAAGTCTCGTCAGTTACCAGTGTAGCAGTCACTTTCCCACTGGGTGTGTCTATAACCACAGAGTGTTGTGTAGAATCTGTTATTTTACCATTTGTCACGTCCCTTAGATGGCCCAAAGTGTGGTTGACGGTCTCGAGGATTGAATCTAACGCACTTATTTTTGAATCGTAGTCTTCACTCTCTTCGTATTCTTTCAACTTTGTATTGTATTTGATGATGTGATTGACAGAGGTCGTGATGTCATCCATTGTACGAGGTTCCTTTAACGGAACTGTTGGTTTAAATGAAGAAGCACCGTTCTTTCATGTCATTGGCTTCAAAATAGGAAGACCAATCAGATCCTTAGAGGTCTGTCTATCTGATTTGGAAATGTATTCGTTAATTTGGAGCATGATGAAATCTGGAAAGTAATTGTTAAAATATGTGTTGTTTCTTTTTTTTTTTTCAAACCATTTTAATTTAAATAACATAATAAAATAAAACATGTATTGGAGTTTAAAAGCCTTTTTAATATCATTAAAAAAGTAGAAATAAAAGTTATTTTGGGTGGCCAAGTTAAATAGCACATCCTGTTGTTCGAGAAAATATCTTATTAAAGTTTTGTTAGGTTTAAATATGCCTATTTATAAAAGAATAGCTCAATAGCTCGTGCCAAAGTGCCAAACATTGTTACCGGTACTAGTTTTTTTTAAAATATTTAATTATGTTGATTGAAGTATCATGGACCTTAGGAATAGTTTATTGTTATTATATTAATTAGTTTTCGGTGTTTTTATTCTCTTTTGAGGGCCACTTTTTGGTGTTAGGGACATAAACACATCATCAAAGAGTAAAAAAAAGTACAGATTATAAGTAAATACCCCTGAATATAATATGACAAACTGCAGTGTATACACATTTCCCATAGCTTAAGACACCTAAGTATGGATTATTTCCAGACAAGGGGAAGGACATACTTTAACTATCCCCGGATTCTGATTTTCTAATAAGTTCTATATAATTAGCATCATAAAAACCTGATTTGGTGGCTGCATGGTCTAAGGTGTCTCTCTCACAATAGACTAGACTGCCCGATGACGGAGAGATAAGGGTCGGAATCCCGGCCGGGTATAATGAGGGTGGTATTTCCTAAATGGCTTTACACTCTACCCTCCACGCAAATGTGGGCACACTTCCTTTAAATATAACCTTCCTAATCCCTAACTCACTAGTGTTAATTAGTAGATATGCGTATAATCCGAACATGTAGTAAGACGTGGTGCTTTAACAAAAAATCTAAAAACTTACCCCAAATAAATTTAAGCGAGAAATTTTAGTTGGTGATGATACCATTGTCTCCCAAGAAACTGTATAGGTTATTATTGGACATATTGTTGTCCATGTCTTAGTTAAAATTAATAAAGTTCGTGAATAAAAATAGTGGCGTACACGGATCAGGGGCCAGTTAAAAAATACTACAAGATTACAATTTACAAAAATAATTCACTTATAACATATAATAAATTAGAAAATTACGTTTTATAAAAGCCATACTTAAACTATTGTATCTACAAGAAAAATTTAACGATTCACACGTTTCTTTTTTAAAGTAAATTTATAGTTTATGGGTTTTTATAAATCAAAGATTATTTTATTACAAGCCTCAGCCTTTAGGTAAAATACTTTAATAATGTTATTTTAATGCCCTAAGTTTTCATAATTAATCTTGTATACTATTCTAATTAATAAACCACCCACGAAAACATTTTTATTATCATGTTTACTATATATATTTTATAGACTTGTGATCGTGGTACAGACAATGAATATTGAGTTTAGGAGACGATCGTGTATGAACGATTTAAAATGAGCTTATTGAAAAAAAAAATTGTCTTAGATCGAACTATTGTTGTGAAAATAAATCAACATATGCCACAATTCATTATCCTTGCACACTCCCTTTGCTTCAACAACATCCATACACCGAGTCATGAATGCTCTTTTATTCTCTTTTTCACACATTCGTCTACAACAGCGGTTACCAACTTTTTCGCTTTCGTCTCCCTAAACAGCCCATTCCCATAAATTATACCCTTAATATTAGCAAAATGTTTAATTAATACAGTGGCCATTTTTGGATTTATGTTGTCGCGATGGGGTACTGTCTACACGTACCTGCGATCCGCGATTTAAATATCTTATAGTTTAAAAACATTTTATTATGTTATTTAATATAACTTTTATTTAGAAATCACAGAAATCATTTTCGTTTAATTGTCGTAAAAAGTAAATGCTTTAAAGTTGATTTACCTTATATATAGAGAGATCATAATGAATTTGCCATATCGGCACACACACGTCTTAGCCCGAATTGACAGTTAACAACTATGTCTAGAAAAAGCAAAAACAAACACTAATTATCAGACTTCAAACTCAGATTGTGCCCGGGAGATGCTGAGCTCTTACGGACACAAGCAAAACTACTTCTAGAAAAAAGAACATAAAAACAATATAATTAACAAATGAGGAATATTGCTCTCTTTCTCGCACCTACAATGCGAGGTTTTTTCTTTAATTATTGCGAGGGCTGTAAACAAGCAAACTGACAGTTATTCACCGTAGCCTGCTTGCACGTGTACGGAAATAAAACAGCAACAGTACAGTCAGACTAAATAAAATTGACACAACCTAAATTTAAATGCACTAGAAATCAATTCAATAAAACGGAATCATTATAATGTTTTGCAACTAAAAATAAATGAGATAATTATTTGGTTAAAAAACAATGTATTATTAATAATTTGAATAAACAGTGCATGTGTTTTTAAATTCAGAAAGAGAAAGTTACAAAAAACTAATCCATTTAATTAATTTATTATTAATTATAAAAAGTGGTTTATATTTGAAATTGAAATAATTTTTTAAAGGTCAAATATAGACGAAAATCCACCCCACCCCACAGCGTTGAGTTAATTTCACAACTTTTGACTGAGCTTTTGTCTTACACTTCTGGCACATGTAGTTTTTTTCCCGCCATTATGAAAACATTTTCGTGTACCCCTCAAACTTTCTGGCACGTACCTATGAGGGTACGCGTACCCCACGTTGGTAACCGCTGGTTTAACACATTTAGCCTCGTATTACATGGCTTTACCTCTTCCTTTTTAGAATCAAATAGCCGAAGCTGTTATTTATGTTTTTAGTGAGGAATTCTCCATCTAGATATCATATTCTGAAAATTGAAAAAATGGCAACTGGACACGGGACTCGAACCCGGGACCTTTGTCTTAGTACGCCAATGCTCTAACCACTGAGCTATCCAGAAATTGTCCAGTGCCCGGGGTCATTCTTCACTCATATTTTAAGGCAGAATCTATGATTGACGCGTGGAAATCGTTGGCTTCCAAACACTCTACCTTCATATATTAGCTATATTAGCTTTGTCACTCAATCCACATTCATCCTTTCAATCAACACGCCAAAACCAACGTAGTTCAGGAAACTTTAAATTATGACGACACTACTGGAAGGTATGGATAATTCACCCCGCGATTGGTGCCGATTATATCTTTCAAATACCAGCCTTTTTGAACTTCCATGACGTCACAAAGTGAATTAGAGTGATCTAACCAAACTATGTTTTGATCTATTAAAAATGGCCGTTCTAGGAAACGAACTCAGACCATTCTACCACAGCAGAAAGTATCATTTGAAAGAATATATACAGTCCAAATTTCACAGGAAAAGCCTCATCTGATAGAAAAAGTCCTTGACCTACTTTCACGTATTCATACAAGTCATGTGATCTTGAAGTTGTCTTTATTGATAGATATTATCAACACTTATAAAATAATAATAATACGGTTAACTAATATCAATGTTTCCTTTGCCTCTGACAAGACGTGTATTAATCACAACTTGTGAATGTGGGTAATGCCAGGCCTCCCCCGTGGTTCGGATCCCACGTTAGACTGTAGGTCCTCCATTGCATCTCACAATCACCCTACCCATTACACATTATCCTAAGGGAGTATAACCCGAACGGGTAGTAAGACGCGATGCTAATAGTTATATCAATGTTGGTTATAAAACTTCTATTTTTTGTATTTTCTAAAAGACCCTTCTAAACATTGAATTGTAGTGTCTAAAAATGTGGGGAAATTATAGTTGAGCAATGGGACAGATATTTATTCATTACCAATTTTTAAGAATGACCATACTTATCCATCGATAAACTATCCCTAAATCAACTTTCATCTGAAAAATATGTATAGGGTGCTAGCCAGTTTTTTTAAAATAATTATTAAATAAACACTGTTAACAAAATCGATAGTCATTTACAAATAATCTTGTATTTTCAAAAAAGGTCATCAGTAAACCAACCCTTAAAAAAAAGTCAAATAAAACAAGACATGTAATGTTTTCTTATCATGTGAAAAACTCCCCAGATATTAATTTGGAACTAAATTCATAGTAATAAAAAATCAGATACTAATTAACAACCATTAATTTTAAAGAAATAATTTAAACCACTATTTCATCTCGAGGCATGTCCATATATTATCTACTCCTCAAGTTTTAACAGAATCCTTAAATCCTGTTCGATTATATTCCCAAGGACCAAGATAATTGTAAAAAGAATTTGAGGAACATAAAACATCAAGATTTTATCACAATCTCAAGGTCAAAAACTTTAACGACTACAATACTTTATTCAAATAAATAAGTAAAACAAAACAACATTAAAACATTTTATTTGACTAAAAGAATGTATTATGGTCGGGCTATACATATTGTTTTGTAAAAGGTATTTGAGAAAACATACAAAACTGTTTTTTGTAGCTTACCATTAGATTTCAATTTGTTTTGAAAATTCCTTAACGTATTTGATCTGTGTTTTTTTTTATCATGAGCTCAGTATTTAGGGTGGGTACGCTCGAACAATGTCACGCGGAGATAGACGACCATCCTCTTTGTTCCTTATTCCTCCTCTATTTATTGATCCTGTAATTCATTTTGGTTCTAGATAAATTGCTTCTTCCTTGAGATTGTAGTTCACATTCCTTTGATCCTTCAGCTGTTCTTCCATCCTCCTATACGCAGTGATACTGTAGTCCTTCTTGCCTCTGGAATTCTATTGGTTTTTCCTCAGAAGTTCCTCGAGGTAGTAGCTCAAATCCTGCTGACTCCTTTGTTGTTCTTCCACTATCCTCTATTCGGTGACCTTCTTGCCTAGAGTCCTTGATAACCATAAAGCACCACTCAAGCTGATATCTTGCTTCTTCCTCAGGAATTCCTCAAGTTTTGAATTCACGTCCTGCTGCCATCCCTGCCATTGTTTTTTAGTTAGCTTCTTTACCTGCAACCATGAGTCAAGATGAACAATTCAGCCCATGGCTTATTGGTCATAAGGTCAACTACAGGTCTAACTACCTAGCTCACATTCCATCTGGTTCGAAAATATTGTTCTAGCTCTAAATGGCAAAATGCCTATGTAACGTATGAGTCAGCCACTGAACAAGATACTGTGCCCCAAAATTGTCTTGAGCCATAAGTTCCTATAGCGTTCACCTTCCCGTCATTCCCGACAATGTCCCCATTCTTTATCCGGGCCATATTCTCCGCCTCTTGGACCGTGTGACTGAGACACTTGGCCCATTCTTCAGCCATCGAGTATGAATCATGGATGTAGTCGGCCCACTGAAGAACCCCCAAGGGTGCGATCACGTCGGCTTTTCCATACGACCATTCTTGACCAGCACCTCTCTCTTTAACCTTCAAAAGCTTGTCGGCTTTCTCCAGGTGCTCGACCTGAAACATAGGGCAACCCCCTTGCACTTAGAAGGGCCGTAGCAAACGACTCTGTAATGGTAAAGCTTTAGACATGTTGCACTGTTCCCTTTCGTTGCTCTTCCACGTTAACTTCTGAGGTACGTTCACCCTGAATGGTAGAAAGAAGACATGCTTTGATCGATTACCCTCTGTCCTTCTGTTATAAACTCCAGTCTACAACTATAGTGCAAACAAGCAATGGGAAACTAACTACCTTGCAAGGAAAACTAAGGGTACATACATGTTTTATACTCGTTTGGATCTAAAACAGTCAACAAACGTTAATCAGAGCTCCCGCGATAGATCTAAGACATACTGAAAGGCGTCTGCTCCAAATCCTACTGTCCCACAAATAAGCTGTCATCAAATTAAATAGTGTTAAATTTAACATTCTCTGTCATGTTAAATATATTAACCTTCCCTCCCCACCCCCCAAACATGTTTGTTCTCTCTCTCTCATACGCACACACATATATACACAAACTTAGTAAAAAATATTCCAGGAAACGTTCAATTAAATCAATGCTTAGTTAGTAAAAAATAAAGAAAACAGCTGATCTCTCTACCTCTTGTATGACTTCCTCCAGCCACGTCGCGATGCCCTGCGACACCGAGTCGATCAACTGAGCGTCGACAATCATCCCTTTCTCCTTGACCCTTTCCGTAAGCTTGGAAGACACTTCCTTGGAGACCCTATTATTTTTGGTGTCAAAGGGCTTGTCTCCCAAGTTGTCGAGGTACTCGGCCACCTGTTTCAGTATGAAGTCCACTTTGGGGAGGCTAGGACTGCCGTGCCACTGGACCTTCCCTGGCAGCGCCCTCACTTTGAAGACCTCACCCATCTCTTGTATATAGTATAGCTGCCCAGCTCCTTTTGTTGAATGTATTAACACCTTCTCAGATTCTGCAGGTTCAATTTGTTCAAGTGATGGTTCTTTTGCCACTACGTGTTCTTGCTCCTGAGAAGAAAGTTGGTCCCCAGGTTCAAGTAAAGGGTCACTTGAAGGATCAATTGAAGGTTTCCGTGAAGGTTCAAGTGAAGATCCCACTGATGAGTCATTTGAATGCTCCCTTGAAAGGGCATGTGATGAGTCGCGTGAAGGTTCCTGTAATGGGTCACGTTTATGTTCCTGTGATGGGTCGCGTGAAGGTTCCCGTGTTGGATTATGTGAAGGTTCTTGTGTTGGGTCATGTGAAGGTTCCTGTGTTGGGTCATGTGAAGGTTCCTGTGATGGGTCATGTGAAGGTTCCTGTGATGGGTCATGTGAAGGTTCCCGTGTTGAGTCCCGTGAAGGTTCGCGTGATGGGTCGAGTGAAGGTTCTTGTGTTGAACCCCGTGAAGGTTCGCGTGATGGATCGCGTGAAGGTTTCCGTGATGAGTCACGTGAAGGTTCCTGTGATGGGTCGCGTGAAGGTTCCTGTGGTCCAGGCTCTTCCTTGAGAGTAGGTGGTTCTAGCTGTCGGGGTTCTTCCCCTAGACTTTGTCTGATCGACTTGTTGTCTTCACTCTTTTTATCATGATCTCCTCCCGAACCTCTACGATCGTCATTATCGTCATCCTTACCAGACTCATCCTTTTCATCTACCCCAGATTTGTGTTTTCTTTCTTCTTCGCTATTATCTTTCTTCATCTCATCCCGTCTACTTCGTTCCCTCTCTTCCCCTTTACTTTCTTTTTTTCGCCGCCTTCTTTCTTTTCTCTTCTTCCTTCGTCTACGCATTTCTTTCTCCTCTTCCTCAGCGAACTCGTCTGCGTTCTTTGCCATTTCCAGTAACACAGCAGCGATCTTTTCCGCGAAATTCCTCCTCATTTTCTTCACCTTGGGCAGAGACCTTTTCCCTGGGCGGGGCCTTAGTTTGCCCATGTTCATGATTATGCACTCCGTCAGAAACCTCACCTCATCGGACCGTTCAACCTGCGTGCGGGTCTTTCCTAACTTGACCAGCTTGAGTGCGATATCGTCGCACTGTTTGGTCAACCATTTCTTGCAGTACATTTCGGTCCTGATCCGTTTGGCGGACTGTTTTATGTACTTGGGTCTAGGAAGCCCCTGTGTAAGCCTCTCGACTTCCCTAGAAAAGACACGCAGAGGTGGCAACGTTCATGAAATTATAATTATCTGGGAAATATTTTCTACTTTCATCCTGAAATTAATTCTGGTTTTTCTTTTATAGGCAACAAAACAAAGTTATAAGGTGATTATTTTATCCGAAAATGTGTGAATATATTGGAGAGTGACGTAATTTCACAATGAGGAGTTTCATACACTCCACTCGTAGCCAGACATATTTTGGGGTAGTCAAATCTCGCAAGCTACGGTAAGTGGGTCATTCGGCGCGAAGTGAAGACACTAGAACCGTAATCAAGGTATTAACAGAGGGACCTAACGCTAAGAGACCATTGGGAAGACCTAAACGCAAATGGGAGTATAACATTAGAATGGACCTGAAAGAGATAGGGTATAATTATGTGCATTGGATAGGACTAGCTTAAGATAGAGATAGGGTCTAATGAGGTGGACTGGATAGAGCTAGCTCAATATCCTAGATGTAATGAAGTGGTACTTTTTGTAAGTGCTTCAATTAACTTAGTTCTTAGTGTCCATAAATTAAGTCGTTGAGATGCTCTGAAATGGCCAAACCATCAAACCAAAAAACAATACCATATCGGTAGCTCATCTCTGACAGAGTTTATTGCATGGTTAGTCCTTTTTACTACAACATCTGAAATAATTAGTGAATGTCCTGCGTAATGCCCTTACAAGCGAGTCGCATTGGAGGGGCTCTGTACTTTATCTAGCGAGGATTTAAATGGTAAGATTTGAAATACATAGATGACTTATTACTAATAAAATGATAGGATGAAACTGTAGCTATCCGAGATTATAGACCGTTTAAAAACTAGCGCAAGAGCCCATTTCACAACCGACTAATCAGGATATCAAATAAAAGATAACGCTATAACCAGAAGACCAATCGAAATACGGTGTACTACATTCTTCATTTGACAAAAGCGAAATTGAACTCAGTTTAGTATTTTTACTTTTAAATAATTATTTTAACGTTTAGTTACAGTTTTTTTTTTCTAGAACTGCACCCAAGTTAAATGCTATCCGGGGTATGAGACGAGCGCTTAAGAAACTGAACTGTGTCCATAATAACTGCAAATAAATTCACCTACCGTTCAGGCATTGTATACTCTTCTTGTAGAATTCTTTTCAGCCTCTCAATTCGTTCTTTATTTAGAATTGGCCACATTTCCAATAACACACTACGAAATCCTACGTGCCTAACGACCCTTTCGGGTTGAAGGCATTTTAATCCCTCTGATGGGGCTGGTATTAGGAATTTAGAATTTAATGGAAATTTACCGAAGTTTGATTTAAGCTCAGTGATAATATGGCTTAACATAAGGGGTAAACGTAAATAATTAGTCGAATAAAATAAATTATACTCTAATATTTAATTATAGAGATAAAGACTTTCTGTGGTGTTTGGATCAACCATATTATGCAATGAGCCTAGTTGGTAATGAACCCCAACCACCGGTGTCAGAGTCAACAGTTATAACAATCAAATGACCTACCATTTCCGGGTCATTAACATAAAACTTGCCACCAATGTACTTACTTTTTTGTGGGGATGGATATTTCTTTCATTCTTTGGGGGCAAGGACCTCTTTTTCTTTTTGTAGAATCATCGCCCTCGTCTTCTGACAAAGAGGTTTCATCAGATGAATCTGAGCCATCGTCATCAGATTCTTCGTCATCCGGTAGTTTAGCCACAGACCGCTTTTCCTCCTTTTGTTTTTCCTTCATCTGTGTAGTAGCCTTACGTGTAGTATCCTTACGTGTAGTAGCATTCCGTGTAGTGGCCTTTTTTGTATAAGACTTTTGTGTAGTGGCTTTTTGACCTCTAGTCCTCTCTCCAGTAAGATGTTTTTCCTGGATATAAGTTTAAAATTAATTAATTCAATAAAAACTTATCTAACTAATATGTGTTGTCAACACGTGAAATGTGTAGATCTATACTTTATGCGATACGTTTATTTTTTAGTAAATAATTATAGATAACAAAAGCACTCTTTCGAGCTTTCTATGGTAGTGGTCATGTTTATCTGTGAAGATTATTTGGTATGATTCTTTTAATGGCAGTAGGCTAGAATTCACCTATTCAAACAATATTTTATTACTACTTTCACATTTTATAACTAGACCAGATTATTATGTTTCAGTAAGAACCCGGTGAATAATTGGACAGTAAGTAATAATTGTCGTCTTTGCGAATTTATCAAACACACAAGTGACACATTATTCCATTATTCAAATCTAGATTAAAACAAGGTTACCTTGTCTCAGAAATCATATCTTTAAACAACAATGCAGTCATTTAAATCAGAAAATGAAACCCGTTCACTCCGTTTCAATGGCAAAAAGCATTTAGCTATTTCACTTTGATTCAAAAATTTCTAAAACAACTAGACCTACGTCCGCCCGCATTAACGCACTTTGTGGGCTAGAACTGGGAGGTGGGTTATGGTTTAGTTTTAAACATTTCTTAAATTAATTTATTGTAAAGAAAAAGAATGTTTATAATAATGTTGCCTATCAAAAATTATACAAAATCAGATGAAAAGTATTTTTTTAAATCTTGTGGCATAGCAAATTGGTCAACAAAATAATGTTATTCTTATTTTAAATTAGGTCTATTACTGAAGTATTCATAGAGAAATTAAAGAGCTACAAAGCCCCAGGCTGATTCCGTCAGAATTAATAAACAAGTAACCCATTGTTGTACATCTAACTCCTTTATTACAAAGGAATGGATTCATTGAAATCAACATGCGGTTTAAGAGTTCAACCAATTTGAATACCTGGGAACCGAGCTAACAGATATAAGTTAAATTCAAGAGTAGGTTAAAAACATAATTCATGAATGCAATGCATTCCGTTTATAAGCTGTTGTCGTCACATCTTTTGTCTAGAAACATTAAACTGTAAATATATTCAACTTTTTTTAAAAAAAAATAAGCTTACTGGGAAAGATCTTTGGGCCGAGAGGATTGAATAAACAGGAGAATGGGCAAAGCTACATAATGAAGAACTTCCTGGTTTGTATGAATCTCCAATCATAGCTAATAATAATCCAGGCACGCAAGCTGTGGTGGGTGGGGGGTATGTGGGGCGTATGGGTGATGGTAGGCGTGAACACAACATTTTAGTTGGTAGACCTGGTAATATAAGACTGCTGGTAGACCGAGATATTGAGGTGAGTATAATCTGATTACGGATTTGAAGGAGTTCGGCTGTCATGTTAGGGATTGGATGGAGATGTCTCGGGATAGGTTTGAATGGTGAGCCTACGTTCTGGTAGCCATGAGCTCTCAAATTTCTAAAAGCCAAAGAACTAGTTTACTTATATCTTACTGATTTTTGAAACTTGACTAGACCTACTGAATACCCAATTAATATTTTAAGCGTGTATATATAAAAATGATTAATATTGTGCTCGTGTGCAATGGCAGTTTTTGAGCTTATCTTAGAGTATCTTTGACTTTTTTTTTCTTATACACGATAGCATGCTTTTAGCGTTTATATCAATATGTTTATGTCCTGGCCCTGTTAACTTCTTCTGCCCCGTTGTCAAGCACTGGTGACTTTAAATGTTCCTTTCTATTCCCTTCCTTTCTTCCTTTACTTAATTCACGTTCTTTCCGCATATACTTTTTACTTGGGTGGCACTGCAGTCGGCGTGCCGGTGACTGTCTTTAAGTAGTTCCCCTCTGTGCATTGCCATATTTTAATTTTAGTTCGCGTTCTTTCCACTTGGACTATTTAAGTGGGTGAGTGGCTCGCTGCAGTCAGTGACTTCCTATAACTTTAGTTGTTTTATCCGTTGTTTGCACTCTTTCTTCATGCAATAAAAAGGTTGGGCTACGTTGCAGTCCTGTGTCTCTTTCTATCTATTTTTTCCTTACAATCAAAGCTCTTATATTTTATGCATGTGATATGAATGTACTGTACCTAACTCAACTGGGTAGAAAATAAATTTATTTTTTGTAGGCTATTTAATTTTAAAGAATAAAAAGGTTAGCCTAGTATGTGTTTTATAGTAACAAAAATTGTTGAGATATCGTGAATTCTTTGAATGTAGACCAGTTAATAATAATTGAGGTGGTTGGGGAAAAAACCATGATAACTCTCATTTGATGACAAAATGTTAGCAGTGATTTTTAGTTGTATACCACTTATATAGTTGTTTTTATAGCCAGTTAAGACCTTGAGGATAACTAATATCCATTAATATTTTACTTATTTTTCATAGCTAGATTTCAGTATTTTATAGACGTTTAATTAGTGAAATATCCCATCAAAATCAATTAAGGTTCTCATGTTTTTGCCCCGACCCCCACAATTTAACCTTGTCTCTCGTTGGTAGGTTGTCTTCATCGTCCGGTGGCATTTTAGCCAAGGAGGTCTCGTCGGAGGCCTTTATAGGAGTGCTGTGTTTTATGCTATTTTCCTGGGAAAGGTTAGAAAAAAACGTCGTATCCGGAGGGGTGAATTCATGATCCTCATCCAAATCCTGGAAAACCTCTGACTCTTCGGGATCGTCCGTAGGATTGGCGGGGAGTTCCCTACCAGTTCCCATTAAGTCGCTAGCTTCCTCCATTGCTCAAGGGCTTTAACTATGAAGTTCTCATGTTGTGGTATGAAGGGAGTGGTCCTGTGCCTAGACAAAAATAAAACACGATAAAATGAACTTGTAGGAGGAAGGTATAACTACCCAAGATGTAATTTATTCTAGCTAGGCATATTATGCTTCCCAGACATATTTTTTTAAGTTGCAGAAGGGGTTTTTTTACGTCAGTTTCTTATAAATATAGTCTATACTACATGTTTAATATCCTGCCCTCACATTAAGATACAAACTATAATACATTATTTATAATTTATAAGAAATAAAACTAGGATGTTCTCAAAAACTTTTAAATGCATTTTTGGATAAAATCAAATTGAAAAGACTAACTATTTTATTACGTTAAATTATATCACATTTTAGATTAATAAGCAATCTTACTGATTTATCCTGGAGGGAGAAATAGGATTTCATTTGGTCGGATTCTAAACTACATTTTGCGTGTACTGAAACGTCACGGAATACTCGTGTATTGAAATTTGAAAGCCATTTCCTCGGCCATATTTTTAAAAGTCAAACCTTAAAACGTTGCTGTTAGTGTTATAACCATGGAAACCTACGTATTATTATGTTAATTTAAAGTACAAAGATAAAATAATACATTTAATAAAATAATAGAATTATATCTTACTTATTTTGATATATTATTCACTACTCCTTATTTGATATTAGCTTAATCGTATATGACGACATGTTTTGGTGTTATTATTGATTTTACACGATCTTCAGTCTTACTTATGATAAAGATGATATTCTGCTAAATATATATTATGAGAAAGTTTGTGAACATTTTGAGTTATTAAATGGAAAAACATTTTATGGAATGATTAACCTTTTTTTTACATAATATAATACCTCAAAATGTTTACAAACTTTCTTATAATATGTATTTAACACAATATCATCTTTATTATAAATAAGACTTGAATATAGTTTATAATCAATAGTAACACCAAAACATGTAGTCCTGGAAGACTATGCTAGTATAAAATAAGGAGAAGGGAATAAAAATAGAGATATAATTTTATCCTTCCCTACGTTTTGCCAAATCAAATATGAACATTATTATCAATATATTTATCTAATGTATTGTTATCTGTGTATTCACGTTTTAAGACATGTATTTGCACTATTTTGTTGATCTTAATAAAACTATTTCATTTGAAGATACCGTACTTAAAAAGTAAGATGAATTCCAAGCAAATATAATAATATTTAAAATTATATTTATCCAGGCGATTTGTACGTAGGTATATTATTACATATTCAATAGAGTAAAGATTCAAAACTAGACAAACTATACCAACAAATATAGTTATACGATATGCGTATGTAAAATATGGCCTTAATGGCTTCATAACACAAAAAAGAGGCCTGATTTATGGGGCACCACGAAATCTAGGTAATTTTTTCTTAGCCCTGAATAGTTACCATTTTAAATAATAATAAGGAATGTTGTTTATTATTATTATTTATTGTTATTATACATACATTCCTAATCACACCGTTCCCTAACGGGGTAGGAAAGAGAATGTGCATATAGCTATAACTAAAAAATCCGTAATTAATCCATCCTCAATAACTTTCTCTACATTTCTCTAGCCTTGCATATTCCCTTTACTTCAACAATATCCATACACCGAATCATGCATCTTCTTTCATCCTTAAGACTCTTAATGTTTCTATTTTTCACACATTCGTCTACCACATTTAGCCACGTTTTACATGGTCTGACGTCCATGATGAGAGAATGAGTCCAGTTTAGTACTGCCATCGAGAGTGATCTTTACCGGTAAACCCTGCGGTCGCATGGTTCCAGGGAAGGCCACACAGCGACCCAATCCTAGCGCTTGCTCTTGGTTCCACTCAAGCCCACGAGGTGCGTGACTGATCTCTATGTAGATTACGTTTATTGCTCCATTCTGCCACTCCGGAGGCCTCCCACAAATTTAGTTCAAGAGACACGTCCAGTGAGATCCTCAGCGAGGGTTGCAAGCCGGGATCCAACAGTCCGTAATATCAGGATCACATGGGCGTCAGGAGGTGGCGGGAGTTATAGAGCCAAGCCCGTGTTATTAAGGTTGCAGAGACGCCAGCCGGTGGCGCGACGGGACAATGGGAACGGCCGATCACAGAGGCAACCATGTTGAAGCAAGTGCAACGCTTCAATATGGTACTTATTCTATTGCTCCCGAAGAGATTCCACTCGTTCTGCCCACTTACACTTTCCCGTTTAACTTACAAAAGAGCCATAGGTCAGCGTTGTGTTTCATGCCTGATGACGTAACAAGTTCTTTACGATGAAGCCCCGAGACCTGAGTAGAAGAGTGTAGAAATTTACACATTCTTTCACTACAAAGATCTTCTAGGCTATCGCAAAGTGTTGCATCGGCTTAACGCACGTGCCATGTTCCCCTTCCTTTATCCCTCTCTGCCCTCCTTTGCATTCCCCTCGCCCCGTCTCTGGGATCATGTGGTGATTTTCTTGGACTGTGTATTGACATGTTTCATCTCTATTGTTACTCTATTGTTATTGTTATTATACCACTGGCTTTAGCGTATCTAAACAGTGCTGTCTACGGCAGACCTGTTCTACATTAATTCAAAATTCACTTTCGACCTTTAATCTTCATCTGATATTTTTCAAAATTATTTTTTTTACTTGAATACCTAATGTACTTATTTAATTGTTGAGGGCCAATATAAGATGGACTTTCACCATCGTGTTTATTTTGGAGGTCACTTTAATAAGTTGAATATAGTTTGTTTGGTTCACTATCACTAGGTGGCGTTGTTTGATGGATCATGCTAAGTAACTTTGTCTCTAGGCCACTAGTCTTATTCTCGGATGTAAATCAACAAATCTCTAGGACGCTAGATGACATTATCAAATACTTATTTGTATAGTACTTTGTCTTGAGGCTACCAGATGATGTGATCAATTATTTTAAAGATGGTCAGTTTAGTAATTAATTGTAAATTAACCTATCTCCAGGCCGTGAGATGGCATGGTCTAATGTTTATCTGTACATTATTTAGTCTCTTGGTCAATTGGTGGCGTTGGCCAATATTTGTTGAAAAATAAATGCTATAACTTTAAGTATTTATATAACGTCTGCTGTGTTTTATACTAGGAATAATTTTGGCATAATTTTTAATTAAATGATGTTGTTATATTAATTTGACAATCTCTTGAGTCTGATATACCCTCTTGATGAACTTTAAATGTTATCTGTGACTTCACGTGTCTAAGGAATATGTATAGTCCACTCATGATAGTTTTTTACCAGGGTGACCGTTCGAAAATCATATATTTAGGTTTTGGGTTGCCAACACTTGTAAAAGATCACTGTTTGGTTATAAATGTAAAGTTTTTTAATTACCTGTTATATTTTACATTTAAAATAACGTAAACTTAAGTTTTCTCATACTACATCATTACTTTTAGTAATTTATTTTCATCCAACTCGAAACCATATTTTAAACATAATTAAAATGACTTATTCTTCGTTTTGGAACGTTATTGATTATGTGCAATATAGTGCATACATTAATACCTTTAAATACAACCATTGTATTTACTTGGAAAAGAAAAAATATTTGTAATTTTATTTTATATATAATGGTTTTATGATTATTTTATCGTATTTCAAAATATTTAACTGAATTAAACATTTTTATCCACTGTGTGGGTGCATAATTAAAAATAACTGGTTTCCGCCACGTTCAATCATATGGTTTAAATTCATCCGTTGTCATTTTGAAACCATATTCGTTAGAAATTTTTGTGAAAGGGGTGTGAATATATTTTTTTAAGTGGAATAAAACGATAAATAAGCTTTGTGTCCAACCTCAAATAAATATATAAATAATATTGGCCCTAATTGCTGGGGTTAACTATCGCATTCATACATTACCATCTGTTTTCATTACAGTTATCCAAAGTGATAGATGTCAGCTGTTGGCGTAAGAATATATTAGGGACTACTTCTAGTAACATTTTGACCTGTCATCCAACTAAACTAAGGTCTTAAATTGGTTTAAAATTGTATATCTCCTTTTGTATAAGAGGTAGTAGCTCGTAGTTCAAGACCTAGCCTAATCCTGGGCCAATGCTAATTCCCTGCTTCTACACTATCTGTTTTGGTATTTCTGTACTTATCAATTATCTTGTCTTTTATTTAATAAATATAAAATATGTCACCCATTGCCTTTTTATTCTCGTTTGGGGATATTTAGGGCTGGGGGCTACAACACCTCCCGTCATACTCAATATTTAGTAAGAGAAAGTTTTTCTATCTAGATTTCGTTAATCTTCAACTTGAAAGGTGTAGGCTCCCTCTTGATTGTTGTGTCCTTTCGACCAATAAGCAAGGAGCATACCTTTTAGTAGGTATAATTTACAACAATTCATTGCTAAAGAATATTAGCCATCATTGATCCACATCCAACATTATGGTTGCGCTCAGGACTTCATTACTTGGATTACTGACGATTGAGTCTACATGTCTTCGTCATTTACATTATATAACATAAAGGGGTGTGCAAAGTCCATGTTTTTCAATTCCAAGCGAACTTGAATCGAATATAAGAAGTATTTCTGAAGCCGAACCTAAGTTCAAATATTTTATGCTTGAAAGAATATTATACTCTTGTTATTTATATTACTTTTTGCACTAAAACTAGTTGTGAAATGTTTTATTGGGCAATCAATTTTAATATTTCATGTTAATCTGACCAATCAAGCTTTTATCACAACATTCCATTACAATTACTTCAGATTCTTTCCATATTAATATTATTTTGTTATGTACAAAACCGCTTGAAAAGGCTATAAATATACATAAATGGATTATTTTAGCTGGTAAAATTTTTATTGGTGAAGCTTCGAAACCTAAATTTGTCTCGAAGCAAAGTCGAACCTAATATTTGTTTTGAAGCCTCCCACATCCCTAATAACATAACTAGATCTTGCGGGGGAATAATAACAACTAAGCAAATAGCGTCCGTCATACATAATAGTTTTATAATAAACAGTACTACCTGGCGGATATTTGATGAAACACAGTAACAAATTACTTTTTTGAAGCACGGTAGAAATTCGTTATATTATTCTCCTTCATCTAAGTTGACCATGGTTTAAAATAATTATCTTTTTTTAGGAAGATTTGTGAAGGTACACTTGCTTACTAATCGATCATCTTTAGCTAGTTATCGGTAATGTCAAGGGTATTTACGTGAAATAATTACAATGAATTAGAAGAAAACTATGTGACAAATATAATAACGCATTAAATCATGAAGCGAACGAAATCGTGAAGATGTCTTCAAAATTTTTCATCCTTAGTATTTCATATTCATTGACTTTTTCAGGTATGTTAAGCTTTAATTATATGGAATTGTTATTGGTTGCCCTAATTCTTTTGACACCTATGAGTTGTGTTGATTGTAATTCTAAAGTTGAATTTTAATAGCCCGTATTGATTACGCATGGGGATTTTTAGAGTTATATTAGTTAGGTTACATTAAGATCTCATTTTTAGTAAGGTAGGAATAATTTTAGATTAGGGTATATACTTAAATTACTTAGGAAAAGTTACACATGAACCATTGGATATGGTTGTGTAGAATAGTCTGAACTCTGGTGGATACTGAACTGTCCTCTTCGCTTCATGTTGCTCTAATAACTCGAACAAACGGGTACTTTACTGAGCAAAGTTAATTAGCCACAAAGCTTACATGAGTACTAGCAATTGAACCTGCTAGTCAGTTGTGAGTACCTCTTATTTTTGTGCTATGTTGAACATCATCTTTTGATGGAACTGCAAATCTTAAAAGAAGAAATGCTTTATCTTCACTCTCTCGGTTAACTGCTGCCAAATATTTGCTTCGGGGACCGCGGATGTGCTACTCTCGCAATAGACTAGATTGCCGATGACTGGGAGATTAAGGTCCTAATCTCATTCGGGTGTACTTAGGGTGTTTTTCCACTCTGCCTTCTCACATGCTGATACACTTCCTCTAAATATAACCTTCCTAATCACTAAACTTTTAGCGTAATTAGTGCATCCGTATAACCCGGACAGGTAGTAAGATGTTGTGCAGGGGAAAAAAAGCCTCTAACTTTCCTCGCGTTTGGTTATGTCGGAAGGTGTTGAACTGGGTTCAAGAAGAATCTAACGACGACCCAGCGTATGTCGGTACTATCATCTCTAAGAGTGGTATAAATCGATTGCGGGGTCACGTAATGGAGTTTACAATACTTAGGGTTTTTGTTTTCATAGTGCCAACCTAAAATTTTATGTCATAAATTTAAAAAAAAATCATTATTGCCCACAAAACAATTGAATCAAATAGAAACCCTGTTAACGTTTGTACTAGAACTAGTGGTTTTTTTCCCTGTGGCATTAATCAAAATACTAAGATGTCAAGCTCGCAATATAAAATGTTGTTGACAAAACTGGTAGCGTAGGTCAAGATTTAATATCATCCAAGTGCACTCAGAAGAGGGTTTTTCCACATAGGCTATGTTTTTCCCCATCCCGTTTCAATGCTTTTGTTAAATACGCATAGATATATATGATAATTACTCTAATAGTGGTAAAGATGAGGATGGAAGCATTTTTAGAGATAATCTACTTGCACTTAATTGGAAGGAGAGTTGGAAACCATCTATGGAAAGCCACCTTCAAAAGACCCGGCCAAGATTTGAACCCGGATCTCCCCGTCAGCAGGCCAGTCTAACACGAGACTGACGCCTTAGACCATTCAGCCACTGAAGCGAGTTAATATAGGAAAGGTCTTTTAGAAAATAAAAACACTTTTACTATATTATTAGTGTCACCTATTTAAAAGGGATGGGCTGCAGATCACAAAACTTGACGTGCGAATACGGCAAAGTAGATTTACTTTTTAGCTTTTCTAACATTCAGTAAAGTCCCTTACTATGAAAATTGAACTGTGCCTGTCACTCTTTTAGATTTTATTTCTTAAATAATTTTCTCGTAATTTCTAGGAGTTTATTGCTCATCTGGGGACTGCAGGGACCTCCATGGTCGGACGATTTCCCAAGGTCTACACTATGTTCCCGGTCCAGACACTTGCACGCTCTGTGTCTGTGACAATAGCAACCCAAAGTGGTGCAAGGCTGTCCTGTGCTCACCTCCTCAGGTAAATGGCTGAGACAAGACAAAAACCTCTTTGGTCAATCTCGTGGATTAAGTTAAGTTGTACGGGCTCATTGACTGCCTCTGTGGTCTAGAATGATCAAAGTTCCTAGCTACAGATCTAACAGTCCGGGGTTCGATCCGCAGCACTTCCAGATTTTTCTACCTAGCAATGTGTCTGGAGTAGGGTCAACTCTGCCTCGTTTGGACAAATGATCGTTGTTACAAGGTGTCGGACAAATTAAATGTAGCCCAGGACCTCTCTAGCTTACTAACAAGACTGATATTTCTATATTTAGCTTTTAAGTAAATACATCTTATAACCAGAGACTGTACTTTGTATTGGTAGGATTGCAAATCATTTCGTGTTGGCAACTCGTGCTGCGAGTTTATCTGCCTCGATGACACGCTGCCCAAAAACTCTGCCGATTTGCCAGACAGCGGAACGGACCTCGGCCTTCGACTTATCGCCAGCGCCGTGACGGCTATTCTGTCTCTCTCGTTGTTGATTTTCCTTATCCACAGACTGCGCCAACGCAAGATAAGAGGTGAGCGAGAACTGAAATAATGATTAAAATTTTTCTTTATTAAATTAAGCACATTTGTGCTATTAGTTCTATTTTATGATGCAACTATAGCAATTATCTTGACATTTTAGACTTAATCGATAAAAAAAACTATGTTCCGTATTTAATCATGTTTTGAGCACTGCATCTTACTACCATACTCGTTGGAATGATCTTCATATGGTCTAATTACTCTGATATGCTATGGATGAAGGTTTAATTGAAAGGGAGTATACCCAAATTTGCATGAAGGGAGTATAAAAAAACCACTTATAAAAAATCAAATTTAGTACACCCGACCATAATTATAACATAAATCTCTCCTTCTTTGACAGCTCAGTCAGAACCTTAAACCATTCAATCACTGAAGCGAATTATGTCCCTTAAATTTTTGTATTTGATTTGAATGTTTTATTAATACAATTGATCACTCTTGTTTAGGCCGCCAAAACCGACAGCTGAGCGAGGACGAGCGCAGCCTGGGTAGCATCGGCTACATCGCAGGCAGTCTGGCCTACCTCCCAGGCAGCATGGGCTATCTCGGTGCGGGCAGCCAGGAGCACCACATAGAGTTCCATTACGAGGAGCCAGCCAGCCATTACTCCTTGTGGAAACCGCCAGGCAACTACTTCCCCCGGGGGGAAGCCCCGCCTCCATACGAGGAGGCGGTAGCAGCAGCCCGGGCCGAGGCTGCTCTGGTCGCTGCTAACAACAACAATAACAATAACACTCTCAACACTAGTAACAACATGGGCCACACGGGTGGGGTACTCTCGGCGGGCACCGGTCACAGGACCATCCCCATCAACCTGGCCACCAGCGGCAGTTTCCGGATAGAGCACACGGGAGTTTCGTTGGAACGGGAGTCTCGTACACCGCTCCCTAACTATGATCATTCCAGGTATGTTATGCGGATTGCCCCGTTAAGCGCTTGTGAAACTATGACGAGCTAGAAGATTTTTTAATCCTGTGTGAATTCAAGATTTTCAATTTTTAATCGAATCTTAATCTTTGCTTAAGGTGGCAAGACGAAGGTAACAATAGAAAAGATTGCCAGTGTTTTTTTCAGTTTTTTGATCAAAAGAAATAAAATATTTCTCTAGTAAACATAGTTTAATTTTCTTCATACAGTGTAGTGAATCAACAGTTTTTAAATATCTGTCACGGGTGTTTTGGAATTTAATGACAACTTTTCCTCTTCATTTAAAAAGTTTGTTAATGCCTCTATGCTCATGACAGATATGCAACGACTGTTGATATCACCAGGTGAAGAAAATTAAACTCTATATTTGTGCTGAAGCAATATTTTATTTATATTGGACAAAACATCCCCCCACCTTAACAACACAAATTAATTCCAAATAAAACATCATGGTTTTTTTTACTTGTTCATAAAAATTTTACCTAAGGCAATAAAACTGCATTTAAAAAATTATCATAGTATTTATGTTAGGATATTCACAATTATTTATGGTTAAGTAAAAACCTTATTAATCGGTTTATTTAAATAAAATGCTGGTTGATAAAGGACAGCATAGGTACTGAAGTTACTCCATTTGCTTTAGGTACTATGGAAATATTAAATGTTTTACTAGATTTATTTTAATTCATTAAAAAAGTGGGTCGGAAGAAATAAAACGAAGAGATTTCCTTTTATATCTGTTTGAAGTAAGGAAAAGAATTACCCCGGGGTTATTCGTCTGATTTTAAATAAGGAGATAAAGGTCCTTCTCAAATAAACTCTATGTCCATGACAGAAATTAAACAAAACTTACCTACTGGAGCCATAGTTTATTTATTTTGTCAAAAAAAGGTTTTTTTTAATATACCATAAAGATATAGTAGCCCCATAACCTCTTTGGTGCTGACTGACAGCTGACACCTTTGAAAAGTTACCAGACCAAATTATGTATCCCTACGCCGAACCATATGTTCTGCTAAAACATGTTTAGTAGCTGTCAGAAGTGTGCTGGGAGCTGTCAGTCAGCACCAAAGAAGCCATGAGGCTACTGTACAAACCTTAACCAGTGTTTTCCGTCCACCCTTCTTTAAATATAAGCTTTAAGTGCCTTTTTACTTAGGTCTATATCTATAATTTTCACCTCCAGGCCACGTTCTTCAGAAGTGACCACAGAAGCCGATATTTTAAACACTTCCGAGTCTTTGAGGCGTACCTCACGGATAATGGACGTCCCTGCACCTCTGCCAATGACGGAGGAGGAAGGGGCTATTGCTGCCATACGTTCGGACGCTTTTTACGAGGATGTCCTGATTGGCGCCCCATCTTCCCTTTCTCCAGTGGAGTGCTACAACCCTGGCGTCAACGCCTCTCTCCCTGGAAAGGGTGCCAAGAATGTCGCGTCAGCTGTCTGTACCAATATAACGATAGCTGCCAACACTTCCCCCTGCGCCGGCGAAGTCGCCCTTTCGTCCGTCCGCGCAAATGCTTCTCATGAAAGCTCAGAAGTCAAGAGACTGAGTGGAGTAGGTAATTATTAAATATAACATTTGTGAATGGTCCAAACAAGAACTAAGAGGCTTGTCATGAAAACTAACAAATATGCGTCCGTTACGGAGATTCCTTTAAACTATGAATGAAGAATAACATTGGGTACAGGACATTACTTGGATAGCTCGGTGGTTAGAGCATTAACACACTAAGACAATGGTCCCAGGTTTAATTCCCATACCCAGTTGTCATATTTATTGCACAAATTTTTTTTAATACTTCATTCTAATTTGATAGATAAAATTATCATCCCAACATGGAATGCAAACAATTTAATATCTTTCATGTGGTTATAAATTTTCAACAGTTTAAAATGGTTATAGCTATTAAACATAAATGTAGTATTTTAACTGTAAATATTTTTTACTGGGAACGTTAAGTAATGATTGTTAAAAACCAGAATTTTTTTCAAGAAACATCAAGATTTCTAAGCGTCGCACATCCCTAATACACCAATAACTAAAGAAAGATTCATTTTTCAAAACAGCAAAAATAAATTATTAAAAATATATATATATATATATATATTCTTCTTTAACTAATTTTGGTATACTTTTAGTTTGAATGTATACATTTATTTATTTGAGGTATTTAAAGTGCACTTTCTGAACCGTTTGATTATATCAGCACACAAGAATTTCAATGAGCGAGAACAAAAGGGCCTACCAAATTGGTCGGGAAAGGTATCGTCATATACCTTCCGTGATTTTTTTACATACCACAATCGACGGCTTTACTTCTCCCCCGAAGGAAGTTGTGCTACGGATTCATATCGCTCAAGAAAAACTCGTCGACCTCGACTAGGTTAGAACCCACGAAGTTTGAACGTAACAAATGCATATTCTTAATGGCACAAATGTATAATATTTTATAGGAAATATAAAAATAAGTAGAATTGGGCAAAGCTTCTAAACTTTAACTTGGCTTTGAAACAAACGTCAGCTTCGACTTTGCTCCTAAATTAATTCTGACCGCGACAATTACGAAACTTTGCCAATCAAAATATTGACAGCAAAAATAGGCAATTCAATTTTTGGTCAAATAATGCCATTCTGAGCTGTTATATACATTTTAAATCAATATATATATATACATATAGGTTAAACACACATGTGATAGTTACCCTAATGAGGTAATTATTAGAAAGGAAGTATTATAGAGATAATCTACTCACATTTGTGTGAAAGGAAAGTGGGAAATCATTCGAGGAAAACCACCCTCACCACCCGACTGAAATTAGAACCCCGATCTCCCATCACCAGCAGGACAGTATAACACGAGAGTGACGCCTTATACCATGGGACCACTGAAGCGGGTTCAAACCAATATTAATATGGTAAAGAGCTTAAGAAAGCTACTTCATTTGCATGTTTATCAACTTAGAATGAAATATTACAAGATATTTGTGCAATTAAAGATTTTCCGAGTAATTGCGGTTATATAAGTACTAAACAGTAATTTAATATTTTCTCAAACAAAAATATTATCCGAGCTTCGATTCAACTGCAAGAATATCTTATATAATTGAATTGAAAAATTGTACTTAGTACACCCCTTAAAGTAAGTAAAACAGTAAATAGGTGTTTGCATAGACGACAACAAGCAAGCCTGGATATAGAAAACCTCCCCCTGTACCCCTTTTAAAAATATTTTTTAACTGGGTAATGTATATAATGTTTACATTGAACGGTAGAATTCTTACTTTGGCAAACTACACCATAGTCCTATTTTATGAACTATGGCATAGTGGAACAACACAAGGTAAGCTTGCTTGCTTCCTTACATGGTAAATGGAGCGTACATCTAATTGATTTGATATCCTTACAGGAGCTGGTGCAAAACTTAATGATCTGAACAAGGGCTCCGTGGAGAGCACAGAGTCGTCCCAAGGGGCACCCCTTCCCTCGGACGAACACGATGAAGACTACCGTAGCGAGTGTGAGAACTGCAAAAGCACACACGGGTCACGGTACTACCTGGACCAAGAGGCTGCCATCATATCTTCGCCTGCCGAGACCATGACGCTCCATCGTAGACCCCAGGAATATGACCCGGAGGATCCAGGCTACTACAGGACGTCGCTCACTCTGCCGACGAACAGCCGCAGGCTCAGGTAAGTGCAGTTTAGCCTTTTTTAATTTATTTTCTTGAGTAATGTTACGATTCCTTTTATTTTTTTTTAATTGATTTTGTTTCTACAATATTTATATTTTCACTCCTTTTCCATTGTTCTAAATTCACCAGGGAGTACAGCTAAACTATATTTTAAAATTTCCCGGCCTCTCCAGGTTTTCCAGAGCCAATTTACAACTTTTCCAGCCACTATATATTACACACATTATTTCATTAAGATCATAACCAAATGTAATAATATTCTGAAATTACATCAATCTATGAGGGTTTTAAAGGATATCAGCCTAAAGAAATGGGTTGTTAGGTAGTGTGATCAAAGTTAGATTTCATCGAAATCGGGAGACCTGGCGGTCTAGGGGTAAGGTGTCAGACTTCTGTGCTGGTGGCCGGAGTTCAATCCTCGGTCCCGGCACAGATTTATCTGATTACCAAACCCTTCCTTCATCTCTGACAAGACATCTTGTGAATGTGGGGAATGCCAGGCCTCCACCGTGGTTCGGATCCCACGTTAAACTGTAGGTCCTCTATTTCATCTCACAATCACCCTACCATTATACATTAGCGTAAGTGCGTATAAACCGAACTGGTAGTAAGACGCGGTGCTAATAACAACAACATAGGATTAACTCGCCGATATTTGCAATTTGTGAATAGAGGGTGTCATGTGGATGTCCAACAAACCTTCCAGCCGTTAATCTTAGTTTTCTAAACTGGAGCTGCTATTTATTAAAGTAGCTCCTCATTTGTCCTTACAAAACTAAGCTTGACCCCGTTACAAATCCACTTCTTCACAGAAAAATTCTGAAAGCGCCGAGGATCGAATCCAAGACCTTAGGATCTGTAGCCAGAGTTGGCCACATGCATTTATCATAGTATTAAAGTGAACTATGTGCTAAATTAATGGTCTGGGGTTTGGTTTTTAACTTTGTCCTATAATCATATTAGGGCTCAACCACCATTGATACAAAATAAAAGAGCTCTAAAACAAATTCCAATTCAATATTTTATTCTTATTTTTTTTCAAATATTTCAACCCTCGAATCTCAATAAATACCTTAAGGCAGTTGTCACCAAATGGCGAACCAAGGTCTGCATCCAGACCACAGAGACATTTTAAGGTCCTTGATGAGGTAGCGATAAACAGAAGAAATGATGCTATTTCGGTGGTGGGTGGATAGTAGACATTGAATGCCAGCGATAATAAATAAGTAATTTAACTAAAAGTGAAGAAAATCACATTTTTGAATTAGTATCGCCCTATAGGGCTTGAACTTGAGTCACTGTTAAAGTTTTGCCGGACTGGGGAAGTATGTCGACGGACCTCCATCCAAAATAATTGGAGACCCCGGCCCTAAGGGATTGAAGTGTCCCATCCTTAATGTTAATATCATTCGGGGGGTCTACCATCCGGGAAAATCAGGGAAAACGGGAATTAGCCGGGAATTTGAAGTGATCGGGGAAAAACGGGAATAAGCCGGGAATTTGGTAAATCACAATAAAAATCCGGGAAAATGATATTTTACTCAAAATATGAAATACGATAATCATTAAATCAGTAAATTATAATGTCATTTTTTGGTTTGTAGATGTGTAATAAATTTTTAATTAATCGTAAACAATTTTAATACAAATTAAAATACGTTCAAATTTTAAAATTTATTATTATTCATAAAAAAGGTTAATAGAAAATGAGGGAGGAGAGGGGAGGGGGTGTCCGAGTTAGGAGGATGTGACATACTTTTTTAGTCGGGAATTTTAGGAAATGATCAGGAAAAAATCAGGGAAAAGGTCGGGGATTTCATTGGTCAAGTTGAGTAGACACCATGTCATTACATTATTGAATATTCCACGTAAGAGGCTGAAATGTTGGCAGGACCACGCCAATCCATGGCACCCCTGCTGCATCTCTCCACGGGGCAGCTCGGGACAACTGGTTCAGCAGCATGCCTGCCTCTTCTACCTCATCCACATCCTCGGAAGAAGAGTGAAGCAAATAGATTTATCATCTTCGCCTCGTTATTTGACTCGCCCCTCGTTCATCGAGGTAGTAGAACATTTGGAATTAGAAATCTTCCTACTGATTCGTGACAATATCAGTAGGGGACATTTTACTTTATGTAAGAACATGTAGTTTTATGACTGTGATCGTGTGTTTTATTTTTATTTTATTTTTTTTGGTTCACTTGACAACTGTTTTAGTATTGCAAAAACATTTAAATCATTTGACTTTGCTGGTCACATGTTTTGGTTAAACATCTCTTTACTAGAGTGCATTTTTATCAATTTTATTGATATAGAGAAAGCTACATAAAAAAAATAGTGATAACAAATTGAAGAAAAAACAAAACGGTACCACTTTGAAAAATCCATGGATTATTTAAATTTTTTCCTAGTAGTTTTTTTACCCCTCTTTCCTTCCCCTTACAACCTGTGTTATTTAACTTTTCACATGAAGGGTGAATGCCATTATTTCTTAGAGAAGCTTTTGTGTAAGACTGGTGCCACACTGTACCGAAGATACATAGCATATTATTTAACCTCAAATCAGCACAACGCTTGCCTAAAATCTGTGTAGTTTTTTTTTAAATAGATTCTTTCACTAACATCAGGCGTTCATCAAAGGTTTTTAGAGACATGCGATGATATACAATTATTTTTTATAAACTTCCTCGTAATTTCTTAGTAACTAAATAAGCAATGAAAGTGCCCAATAGATACTCCTCTGATATATAATTGATTAAACCAATGTTTCCTTATACTTCTCTTTGGCTGTAACGCCTCATAAATGTTAATAATTTGCATTGCCTTCATTGTGGCCAGCCAATACAATGTCAGAGAAGTGATTGAATTAAATGCTTGCTGTCCAATCAACTGTGGGAAAAAGATACGCCGCGTATCGGAATCGGATATGTGGGTGACATGCCGGGGTGTCAGGCTCTCAAACGATTGATTTTCCACGCTGCACATTGACCGAGTCCTCTCCTGGATCATGGTCGTCGATTATATCCTTTGGGTTCCCTGAGTCGCGGGCTTCTGAGTGGACCTCGGGGGTTGCTGATGGGACGGTTTCTTCATCCGACTCCTCGATGCTATAGTTCCCCAACTCTGTAATTAGCGCGACTAGGGAGTCGAGAGTTGGACCTGAGCTTGGGCTGGTTTTCAGGGCTGTGATTGTCCGTGACTCGAGTTCCGTTGTAGACGGTAGGTTTGTGTCTCATGACTCACGAGATATTACCGAATCGAGAACTGGTTCTACCTCCCGGAATCATGGCTCCTCTTCTAGTAGCGCTCAGATATCTTCATCGGCTTCAGTGGGCGGGGCTAGGTCTGCTTTCCTCTAAACTCGTCTGATGTTGGCTGGGCGTTAGTGTGTTTGATTCAAACAACAACAGAAGATCCGTTGCCAAAAAAATGTGGTGTATCCTCGGTCTAGTGTGACGCCGGCCTTAAAGAGGGACTCATATTATTTAATACAATTCAGAATTGGAAGTTATCAAATAAGTATGTTTACTAACGCTGAAAACATGTTACATAACAATGTAACACCATGTAGACATTAAGTGTTCACCCTCTTAACAGCGTTACATGGCTTATGTATGACTCCTACCCAGATAAGAATTTAAAAAAACACTTGAGTTCTCAATGTACACTGCTACCACTGTACAAAGAAGATATGGTCACTCCTTTAAAGGAAACCGCCCGTCATTGCCTCATATATAACCCGTGTTTTGTTATTTAAAACTCGGCCATGGGGAGTGCGAGATGCACAATTAAGTTTAGACTCGCATCGGCAGGAATAGGAAGTAAATATTAATCTCATTTAGTCTTATTTGCTCTTGATGGGATGGTTAAGCCTGCAACTACCGGTTGCGTTTACTGAGGGGTGTTATTCCTTAATGGCTTCCCAAGTCTTGCTCCGCACAAATGTGGGTACATCTCTACCCGATTAGTGTAGTTAAATATTTATACCCCCAAGAGACGGACAGGACAGGTCGTCATGAACATTTTTCAGCCTGTGGCCGGGTTAGTTTAAGTAAAATGCCTCCATCCTCCTCTGTCCTTCTTGCTTACTTACTACCATCCAATCCTCTCCTCTCACTTGCACACTTGTGGTCATCTGCTCTTTCCATCTCTTTCTTGGTCTCTATTGCAGTCTTTTCCCTCCAAGCTTCAACTCCATTCTCTTTGGTATTCTCTCCTTTTTTATCCTCATTACATGACCATACCATCTCACCCTTTCTTTCTCTCTTATCTCATGTACCTCCAATTGGGCCACGTGGTATAATGAATGGTCTTTGCACCTGGTAACAGCCCATGAGCCCCCACTGTTTCGAGATAATACGCGCACGGAAAAATACAAGAGTAATAGACGAGATGCAATATAATACTTTATAATATTCATTGTCACTTGTTTAATGTCGCCTATTTCTCATTGCAAGTTTAAATAATTTTAATGAATATAACATTTTAAACAATCACATTTATTTGGAAAAATACTCAACACAATCTTTTGTTTCTTTACTTTTACTTGATTAAAAAAAATTAACGAACAAGGAAACAGGCATGTAGGATTTTATTAAAAATTAGTTTTTGAGAAATCTATTTTATCACAACACTGATTGCATTTTATATAATTTAATTTTTGGATGTTTTCCTTGCCATTTTTTTAGCAAATAAATATAGTTGTTTTAATTACATGTTCTTACTTCTAATAGTTAAAGTGAATAGGGAGGTGGATGAGCAGGTATTTTTCATTTCGAATCACGTTTGAATGGAATTATCGAGTTTTATTAGAGTTTGAGTAATATATTATATAAATATTTGTGCTGCCAACATTTATTGTTGCTATTTATGTAATAGATCCAGGTGTAAACCATGAATATGAGTTGTTAATTTTGGTACATTTTTATGAAACCTAGAATTTAACTAAATTTAATATGAATACACATTGTATCCATTTTGTTTAATCAAACAAAAGTAGATATCTAGGATCTGTATTTGTTATCAAATATTATCTAAACATTTAATAAACAACATTTTCGACTATTTGCTCAAGCAACTAAAAAATTTACTTCTTTCTCGAATTTTTTAGTACTTGCTCCTCCCGACTCCCTAAATATCAACTATGATTTCATCTCTTAAACTATTAGAATATTGACGACATACTGTATAGTGACTAGTAAACTGCCAAAATAATTGACTTTTAACGCAAGTGAATTGTTCATTTTGCCACAATGTGCTCAAATAATTATGAGTGTTTTGAATCTTAACTACATTCAGATGTTTTTAAATGTTTATTTTGTCTCAAAATGCTCATCATCAACTCTTGAAAACAAAAAAAAAATGTCGCAATCTGGGAGTTTGTTTTCCTGTTCAATATTTTCATGTTGTGATTTCCATGTTGGTATGAAAATATGTTAGTTACCAAACTATATATATATATATTAAATACTCTAATGTGTGGATACATTTTATCAACGGTGCAGGGTTCTTCGAAGCGCCAACCTTGTTCCTGTGTTCAATAAATAAAAAGGAATTGACTGAAAATTATTTATTGTTAGAGTGAAAAAAAAAAATCATCGATGGAAAAAAAAAGGCATTTACTATTTTTAAGATATTTATTGAATCTTTGTTAAATATATTGAGTTTTGTGTTTGTGTGCTTTTGATTAAATTTTTTTTAAACGATTTATTGTGGTCCCCCCCTTCTCAAACTGGTTGAGAAAAAGATATATTCAGAACCTTTTCCGGTCCATAATTTGCTTTAGAAAGAATTTTTTTTATAAGATTGATGCTCCTATTTTTTAGGCTGGCTCAGGGACATAATTTTGTTTCTTTTCTAGTATAGTGCACCTTAATTTCAATGTACTTATAAAATGTAGAGAATTTTAAATTTTAGGCGTTTTCAAACGGCTATATATATTTATTTTTTATCTAAGTATGTTCTTTTTTATTAATGTCCTTAAAGTAATTTGATAAAAATAGATTGTTTGTATTGCTAAAGTTTTCACTATTTGAAGGTAAATGAGTTTCAAACATTTCAGTTTTAAACGTGAGACTTTCTTTAATAGTTATCAAGCTAAGGTTTTTTTCCACCCTTTTTATTAAACCTGCTTGCTAATGATTTGTACTCAATTTACATTGCTAAGTCTCGTTACAGTTTGGATGCTTCACTTTTCCCTTCCTAACCTATTATGCTTGCATCCGTCCTGATAACATACGTAACTCTCCTCGGCCAAAAACAATTGTTTCTAGTTTAAGTACTTGTTAATTTTAAATCTGTGTTGTGATTACATCATGTGGGGAAAGAAAATTAGTATTATTTTAAGTCTCCTAATAAATAATTGTCATGATTTGGGTTGAATGCAGAAGTAGTGTGTGTGTTTTGTCACCACCTAAAAAAACAGCTGCTTAGCAAACCCTTTACCCTCATCTGTGAGCAAGCGGATGAAACGTTAAGCTCGTCACTTATGGTTTTGCCATTGGCGGTTAGTTGGAGGTTTCAATCACCGCCGGATGTACCGAGAGTGACTTTTTGAAAAATTCCC